>CABEEJ010010110.1:0-15493 GCA_901482245.1 Timema douglasi
TGTCTTGTTTCTAAAGCTGTTCGACTAGTTTAGCCCAAAAGGGAAGACGGTATTCCTTGCACCATATCTTGTTTCTAAAGATGTTCTACTAGTTTTGCCCAAAAGGGAAGACAGTATTCCTTGCACCATATCTTGTTTCTAAAGATGTTCTACTAGTTTTGCCCAAAAAGGAAGACAGTATTCCTTGCGCCATGTCTTGTTTCTAAAGATGTTCTACTAGTTTTGCCCAAAAGGGAAGACAGTATTCCTTGCGCCATGTCTTGTTTCTAAAGATGTTCGACTAGTTTTGCCCAAAAGGGAAGACGGTATTCCTTGCACCATGTCTTGTTTCTAAAGATGTTCGACTAGTTTGGCCCAAAAGGGAAGACTGTTCCTTGCACCATATCTTGTTTCTAAAGATGTTCGACTAGTTTGGCCCGGAGGGGAATATGGCAGTTCGATAGTTCCGTGAATGGCCGACAGTGAGAGCTGCAATCTGGCGGGACTTGTCTGAACCTCGACGCGACTCTCGCCATATCATCAACAACGGAGCTTTAAGATCCTGAAGGACCCTTCTCGCGTGAGGGTGCCCGTAGCAGGTCCAGGGCGGTAAGCATTGATCCTGCAAGTAATCCTCCCCCTCCCATCCCTCTGTATTCCTCCATTCCTTCCATCTCTCGGTTGGGGGAGGTGAGAAATGATAGAACCTGCCGCAGCGAATGTCGATATATCAGTAGAAAGGGGTTTCGATCAAAGATCGCAGGTTCCATAAAGGGACACATTCTATAATATAGCTGTGAGCTAGACATAGACGGAACATAGCTATAGGTTCCAGAGGAGCATAGAATAGTGTATATAACTATAGATTATAGAGTAATGTAGCGAGAAAAAAGCAAATACAGTATACAGTAGCCCCGAGGCTTCTTTGGTGCTGACTGACACTCACAGCTGACTTCTGATTGTCGACATTTAGGTATATACAGTAGCCCCGTGGCTTCTTTGGTGCTGACTGACAGCTCACAGTTCACTTCTGACTGTCGACATTTAGGTATATACAGTAGCCCCGTGGCTTCTTTGGTGCTGACTGACAGCACCCAGCTGACTTCTGAGAGTCAACATTGAGATATATACAGTAGCCCCATGGCTTCTTTGGTGCTGACTGACAGCTCACAGCTCACTTCTGACTGTCGACATTTAGGTATATACAGTAGCCCCATGGCTTCTTTGGTGCTGACTGACAACTCACAGCTGACTTCTGACAGTCAACATTTAGGTAATATACAGTAGCCCCGTGGCTTCTTTGGTGCTGACTGACAGCTCACAGCTCACTTCTGACTGTCGACATTTAGGTATATACAGTAGCCCCGTGGCTTCTTTGGTGCTGACTGACACTCACAGATCACTTCTGACAGTCAACATTTAGGTATATACAGTAGCCCCGTGGCTTCTTTGGTGCTGACTGACACTCACAGCTGACTTCTGACAGTCAACATTTAGGTATATACAGTAGCCCCGTGGCTTCTTTGGTGCTGACTGACACTCACAGCTCACTTCTGACAGTCAACATTTAGGTATATAGAGTAGCACCATGGCTTCTTTGGTGCTGACTGACAGCTCACAGCTGACTTCTGACAGTCAACATTTAGGTATATACCTACATTTTGACTGTCAGGAGTGACAGCTGCTAAACACATGTTTTTGCAGATCATATGGTTCGGCGTAGGGATACATAATTTGGTCTGGTAAGTTTTCAAAGCTGTCAGTCAGTACCAAAGAAACCATGGGACTACTGTAGTTGGAGGTAGACTAAATATGATTCTATCTTTAAATATATATATATATATATTTCTCTTCCTCCCGTGCGCTCTATATACATATATAAATATCTATATATGTACAAGTAGGATAAATACCGCAAGGGAGGACTGGAAGGAGATGGGAGGAGTAGATAGCAGAAAGTGTGCAAGTGAGAGAAGAAGAACGGAATAATTTATATAGAAACAATTGCGGAAGTAAAGAGGAAGATGGAGGCGTTTTAGCAAACTGACCCGGCCACAGACTGGAAACATTTGTTGTTGTTGATGATGATAATGATGATGATATACAAGCTATATATGATAACGTCAGAGCCACACATATCTATGACTGGCCACTAAGATATACTATGTTTACAAACCTACATATACATATTAGTAGAAAGGTATAGATAGGTGTGGCTCTGACGTCACGTTTTATACAAGGAATAAATTAAAGGTTTTTTTTAAAAAAAATTGAGTGCAAGTTAAATGAAAACGTTTATTTTACCCTTGACTCAGATCTTGAGAAGGTAAAATGGGCCATTCCCCATCACACTAGACCCGATATTTACACTTGACCCAGAGCTTGAGAAGGTAAAATGGGCCATTCCCCATCACACTAGGACCGATATTTACCCTTGACCCAGAGCTTGAGATGGATAAAATGGGCCATTCCCCATCATACTAGGACCGATATTTACCCTTGACCCAGAGCTTGAGAAGGTAAAATGGGCCATTACCCATCATACTAGTCCCGATATTTACACTTGTATACGTATTATCCAAGAATAAAGGGCCCGAGGGGGCGTTTGCCCCTGGGCAATGCGCGCGTCTCTGTCCGCGCTGTGTTGACTTCTAATAAGTACAAAACATAAGATAATAGGACCCAGCAGCTATTAAGAAGATTCAGACAAATCAATAAGCTGCAGTGGCAGGAAGCTGACTGTGTTGAGTCTAGTGGTGGACAATAATATAGGCGGCGCCACTGTACAGCGGGAACTGAGACACTCCAAGATTCACTCAGAAACTCACTAGATTAGTGAACTGAGAGACACTCCAAGATTAACTCAGACACTCACTAGATTAGTGAACTGAGAGACACTCCAAGATTCACTCAGACACTCACTAGATTAGTGAACTGAGAGACATTCCCAAGATTCACTCAGACACTCATTAGATTAGTGAACTAAGAGACATCCCCAAGATTCACTCAGACACTCAATAGATTAGTGAACTAAGAGACACTCCAAGATTCACTCAGACACTCACTAGATTAGTGAACTAAGAGACACTCCAAGATTCACTCAGACACTCACTAGATTAGTGAACTGAGAGACATCCCCAAGATTCACTCAGACACTCACTAGATTAGTGAACTGAGAGACACTCCAAGATTCACTCAGACACTCACTAGATTAGTGAACTGAAGAGACACTCCAAGATTCACTCAGACACTCGCTAGATTAGTGAATTGAGAGACACTCCAAGATTCACTCAGACACTCACTAGATTAGTGAACTGAGAGACACTCCAAGATTCACTCAGACACTCACTAGCTTAATGAACTGAGAGACATTCCCAAGATTCACTCAGACACTCACTAGATTAGTGAACTGAGAGACACTCCAAGATTCACTCATACACTCACTAGATTAGTGAACTGAGAAACACTCTAAGATTCACTCAGACACTCACTATATTAGTGAACTGAGAGACACTCCAAGATTCACTCAGACACTCACTAGATTAGTGAACTGAGAGACACTCCAAGATTCACTCAGACACTCACTAGATTAGTGAGCTAAGAGACATCCCCAAGATTCACTCAGACACTCACTAGATTAGTGAACCGATTTACCTAGGATTATTTCTTAGATGAGTATCTTGAGACATAAAATGTGTCACAGAGCCTCGGATTGTAGGAACCTCGGATAATACAAGACTTTGGATAATACAGAATATTAGATAATATGGAACCGCGGATAGTACATAGCCTCAAATAATACGGAATATTAGATAGTACGTACGAACCCTTGGGTAGTAGGAACTTCAGATAATACGAGACCTTGGCTATTATGGAATCTTGGATAGTACGGACTATCGGATAGTATGGTGCCTTGAATAATACGAAACCTTAGATAGTATGAAACCTCATATGATACGAAACCTTGAGTAATATGTAGCCTCAGGTAATACAGAACCTTTAGTAATATATAACCTCAGATAATACAGAACCTTTAGTAATGTATAACCTCAGATAATACAAAACCTTTAGTAATATATAACCTCGGATAATACAGAACCTTGAGTAATATATAACCTCGGATAATATGGAACCTCAGATTATCGTGTCTTTACTGTGTAAGAAAGCGGAATAATGTATATATATATATATATATATTAATGGTAAGGTAGTAAGGTAAAAATAAAATAGACATTTCCTGAAACAGGCATATACCATTTTCTTTTGTCTATTGCCTATTTCCAAACTGAGCATCCCTGGTAGAAAAAACACACTCTTTGGAGGATCTTTGGTCAATGTGAAGATTATTATTATTATTATTATTATTATTATTATTATTATTATTAGCACCGCGTCTTACTACCCGTTCGCGTTACACGCACTTACGCTAATGTGTAACTGTAGGGTGATTGTGAGAGATGAAATGAAGGACCTACAGTTTATCGTGGAATCCGAACCACGGTGGAGATTTTGCATTCCTCACATTCACAAGATGTCTTGTCAGAGGTGAAACAAGGGTTTTTGTAATCAGATAAATCTTTGCTGGGACCGGGGATTGAATCCCGGCCGCCAGCATAGAAGTCTGACACCTTACCCCTAGACCGCCAGGTCACTAGTCTGAAGATGATAAAGATAAAATAGACCACTCACGTGAAGGACTATACTACACACACACGCGCACAGATATATGCGCATGCACAAATCAAAGTGGAAGGGTTATATATGAAGGAACGGTACGCTAAAGTTATAACATCTGTTTGAGATCGTGATGACCTGGTGGTCTAGGGGTAAGGTGTCAGACTTCTATGCTGGAGGTCCGGGGTTCAATCCTCAGTCCCGGCAAAGATTTATCTGATTACCAAACCCCCCCTTCACCTCTGACAAGACATCTTGTGAATGTGGGGAATGCCAGGCCTCCACCGTGGTTCGGATCCCACGTTAAACTGTATGTCCTTCATTTCATCTCACAATCACCCTACCATTACACATTAGCGTAATGGCGTATAACCCGAACGGGTAGTAAGACGCGGTGCTAATAATAATAATAATAATAATAATAATAATGATAATAATATAGTTTTAGATCTTAAAATATTTGATAAGGTCGAGCAAGTGTTCTATTTTGATCTCAGAAAGATCCACCTTTTTTTATTTTATCATCAGATTAATAAAATAGAACTTGACGAAAGAAGGCACTTAGTCCCTTTTACCCTCAACTGATGATTACAATATTTGACATTCAGATACGGGGTTTGTAGGATTGTTTATGGGGTTCAAACCCCTTCAGAGAGTAATATTAATCATATAGTTTTGTATTCCTTCTCAATTGGAGTCCTAAAAAATGCATATAATCTATTATTATTATTATTAGCACCGCGTATTACTACCCGTTCGGGTTATACGCACTTACGCTAACGTGTAATGGTAGGGTGACTGTGAGATGAAATGGAGGACCTACAGTTTAACAGTGGGATCCGAACCACGGCGGAGGCCTGGCATTCCCCACATTCACAAGATGTCTTGTCAGAGGTTCTTTCCACACATCCATAACAGACTCTGCCTTCAAACTACGACCCTGCTCACGGGATAAATCCTGGATATTTCTTTTGGTAGGGAATTGGCGTAAAATGACAGGGGTCCTTAGTTCGATTCCCGTGTTCAGGAGTATTTTTAAAAAAAATTACGAACACGATCCAATTATAGTTTTCCGCAATGAAGGTTTGTTTCCTACTCCAAATATTTGCCCAAACACCGGGGCTATTAATTATTCGGTGAGGGAATCATGAACCTCAGTTCGCTTTGAATATTTCCAGCAAATTCATCCTGTTCTGAACAACGCACCTTACGTTCTATTAAATTAACTGCACTGATGATATGTTCGGGACAAATACCAACGTGTCGTTATCTTTTGTCTTATTTGTCATCCTAGATTGGAGTACTGACAGTCTGCCTCATTTAACAAACAGAGCTTCCCCCCCTCCCCCTCCTCCACGTCTCATTCACGATATATATGTCTTCCTCTTCATTCAGTGGATGGCAGCGTTGCCTACGTCACAAGGCCAAGGTATCGCAGCTTTACTTACTCCTTGGTATTGGAGATCGAACACTCGTTGACACACTTATAACATTACGCCCCTATTCCTGGCTTGAGATAGTTCTATCCAGTCCACCTCATTACATCCTATCCCTATCTTGAGATGGTTCTATCCAGTCCACCTCATTACATCCTATCTCTATCTGGAGCTAGTTCTATCCAGTCCACCTCATTACACCCTATCTCTATCTGGAGCTAGTTCTATCCAATCCACCTCATTACAACCTATCTCTATCTTGAGCTAGTTCTATCCAGTCCACCTCATTACACCTTATCTCTATCTTGAGCTAGTTCTATCCAGTCCACCTCAATTACACCCTATCCCTATCTTTAGCTAGTTCTATCCAGTCCACCTCATTACACCCTATTCCTATATTGAGCTAGTTCTATTAAGTCCACCTCATTACACCCTATCTCTATCTTGAGCTAGTTCTATCCAGTCCACCTCATTACACCCTATCTTGAGCTAGTTTTATCTAGTCTACCTCATTACAACCTATCTCTTTCAGGTCCATTAATCTTCGTCCAGGTCTTCCCATTAGATTTGTCAGTAAATACTTTGAACGTGGCTCTGTTCTAGTTTCTTCTATACACTCTGCATGTCTTGCCCACCCTAACAACGCCTGATGAGTACAGGATATGTAACTCATCCTTATATTGTAACTTCCTCCATTCTCCACTATCTTCATTCCTACAACCTGAATTATGTTTTGAGACACCTTAAAATACTTCAAAATAGATTTAATACTAATAAATTTATATACGTCTGTTGGGCACTTATCCATGTACCCCCACAGATAGAACTCCTCCCTGCTCTCTCTAGGCCCACCCCCCCCCCAAAAAAAATCTAGCCACAACAGAACAATTGAACATAATTTAAGTTTGTTTCTGTGGTTTCAACCTGAACCTACCTCTATGTTGACAAAGTTTATTTAAGGACAACAACTAGAACTACTTCATTTCAAAGCAATCCCGTACCAATCTTTAAGGTGGTGGTGGTGGGGGAAGGTGGGGTGCTGTGCTATCTACAGTTCCCCATGAAGAATTCCCCTCCAAACAGAAGACGCAAGGAATTGTGATTAATATTAAATCACCTTTGAAGTAATTTATTCAGTTTATTTAACGTATTGGGTGACCTGGTGGTCTAGGGGTAAGGTGTCGGACTTCTATGCTGGCGGCCGGGGTTCAATCCTCGGTCCCGGCACAGATTTATCTGATTACCAAAACCTTCCTTCACCTCTGACAAGACATCTTGTGAATGTGGGGAATGCCAGGTCTCCACCGTGGTTCGGATCCCACGTTAAACTGTAGGTCCTCCATTTCATCTCACAATCACCCGACCATTACACATTAGCGTAAGTGCGTAAAACCCGAATGGGTAGTAAGACGCGGTGCTAATAATAATAATTCACATCAAAATAAAGTTGAAAGAAAACAAGGTTCTTTTCCTTTAACTACCCTATATTTTGAGTTTTATTAATAGAAAAAAGGTATGAACATGTAACATTAAATAATTTGAATGACTTTTCAATCATATTTGGGGAGCTATGAAACTAGACTTGATGAAAAAAGATTTCTAGATTTGGCCTTCCTCTAACAAATACAGTAATTCTTTGATAGGCTCACAACAGAAAATGTTAAGATTTTTGAGAATTAGCAGCGAGCTTTCCTCTTCACCTTGAGACAAGAAGTTTCATTGTCTTCTCTTCTCTCTTTCTTATTGACATGACAAATAGTGGTTGTAGGTGAAAGGTGAAAGGGAGTATAAACTTTGATGGAAAAGAGAAGTAGTTTCTAAAAAAGACACAAGCCATTGTATTTTAAGCCGTGTGGCCTGGTAGCGATTGATATTTTCTCGCCGACCGAGGAGGCCTCCTTGGGGCCCTTGACCCTGTCTAGGGCAAGTATAAAACCTATTTTGTGGGATGGTGGGTGAGAGGGTGAAAAGCGTGACGTGGCTTCACAACCGACCAAAGTATCCTTCCGCACCAACAAGAACAGACGGATCAAGTAAACCGTAGATGGTTCTAGCTAGCGAACAGATCTTGCGGGAAAAAATCATACGTTTGTAAATGTAAGTTTTCTCGAGAACGAGTGAAATTTTTTATGTTAATATTTTCAACACCCTTTCTAAGATGATGTATCGATGTTTATTAATTGTTACATTTTCTTATTTTTTTGTTATGAAGCTGGTAATTTCCTATTGAAAAATGTCAATTTTAATAGATATTTGATCACTGTTAAAATTATATAGGAGGTGTGTTAAATAAAAAGTATAACTTAATCAACATGTTTCTATTGTTGAACCGACACAGATTTATCTGACTACCAAACCCTTCCTTCACCTCTGACAAGACATCTTGTGAATGTGGGGAATGCCAGGCCTACACCGTGGTTCGGATCCCACGTTAAACCTTCATTTCATCTCACAATCACCCTACCATTACACATTAGCGTAAGTGCGTATAACCCGAACGGGTAGTAAGACACGGTGATAATGATAATAATAATAATAATAATTCTATTGTTGAACAAACTTTTTCCGAAAAGAAAATTTGCAAAACAATTTTAAAAAAATCTTGAAGATAATCGTTTGTTCCCACGGCTCTGCATTTCCAGGTCAAATGAAAAGGGTCAATCGCCTTAAGAAATAAATATAATATGTATAGAAACAAAACAAAAAGTATAAGTATAGTGTAGATTTAATGTGTTAGCTCGGGACCTCTGGTAAGTTGGGCCCAGAAAGGTGGCCGACCCACTTTGACCCGTCACTTAACACTTATTATTATTTTATAAAATATAATTGTCTATCCAAACCAGTGCGGGAACCACAGTAGACACCGACACCCTGGTACAGAGATAGTAACCATTCAGAAACAATTGGTCCACCTCTTGTTCGGTTCATTCATCAAATCACGCGTGATGTTATTTAGTTGACTGATATTTTACACGGAAAAGCCTGGATTTCCTGTCGGGTATTACTCCAAGATCTAACTTTGGCTCATTCCTCTTCTTCGATCTCGTGTTCATAAAGTGCGTGGGGGGAGGGGGGTCGCTATCGCCACGTGGCAGGAAGTGCACGTGACCTCCACGCGTGACTCTCTCCGGTGCCGTCACAACCCAGGGGGAGGGGGGGGGACCTTCATGGAAGTGGATTGGGCACTTTTATGTGAGAGATTGGTGGATTGGGTATTTATTTATGAGAGATTGATGGATTGGGTATTTATTTATGAGAAATTGGTGGATTGGGTATTTATTTATGAGATATTGGTGGATTGGGTATTTATTTATGAGATATTGGTGGATTTGGTATTTATTTATGAGATATTGGTGGATTGGGTATTTATTTATGAGAAATTGGTGGATTGGGTATTTATTTATGCGAGATTGGTGGATTGGGTATTTATTTATGAGAAATTGGTGAATTGGGTATTTATTTATGAGATATTGGTGGATTGGGTATTTATTTATGAGATATTGGTGGATTGGGTATTTATTTATGAGAGATTGGTGGATTGGGTATTTATTTGTGAGAGATTGGTGGATTGGGTATTTATTTATGAGAAATTGGTGGATTGGGTATTTATTTATGAAAGATTGGTGGATTGGGTATTTATTTATGAGAGATTGGTGGATTGTGCACTTTTATGTGAGAGATTGGTGGATTGGGTATTTATTTGTGAGAGATTGGTGGATTGGGCACCGTTGACTCGACTAGAAGGAATTGCAAATAAGTGGATTAGGCAGGTTTATGTATAATATTAATAGTAAATAAATACAATAAATCGCCAGCAGACTACAGCTCATTACAACCCATCCAAACGGACGTTAGCTTCCCCGCACCGTATGTTCTTGTAAAATTAGCTCTAAATGAATGGGGGGCAAGGTTAGGTTAGGCTATGTTAGGTTGGGTTAGTCTTGCATTGAGTATACCTTCAAGGTGGCAGTGCCCATTACACCTGCACCCCTATTTACTATGTAATCTATTTGTGATAGGGAATGCCAGGCCTCCACCGTGGTTCGGATTCCACGTTAAACTGTAGGTCCTCCATTTCATCTCGCAATCACCCTACCATTACACATTAGCGTAAGTGTGTATAACCCGAACGGGTAGTAAGACGTGGTGCTAATAATAATAATAATAATAATAATAATAATAATAATAATAATATTTGTGATAATTATATAAGATTAATTTTAAAACTCTGGGCTGTGTTGTTGACATACGACTTTCAAGAACACTTAACCTAGGGTATCGAATATATTAGAAACAAATCTAATTTATCAGCGCCGTATATTGCATTTAGTGGATAAAATGACCAGGAAACACACGGCTGGGATTGAACTAAGATCCCCAGGATCTATTATTGGAGTCCCTGATCACTTAGCTACGGAGGAGGAAAGAGTCACGTGCACATGGTTGGAAATCTTAAGAAAAAAATGGTCTACACTTTTATAGCGAAAATATTTAAAATGTATAATAAATAATAATATTTAGTACCGCGTCTTACTACACGTTCGGGTTATACGTTTTAAGTAATAATTACTCTAATGGATCAGGAATTGGGAAGGTTGAATTAGAGGAAGTGAACCCACATTTGCGTGGAGGGAGAGTGGAAAACCATTTAGGTAAAACCACCCCCAGTTCACCCGGCCGAGATTCGAACCTCGATCTCCCCGTCCTCAGCAGTCGAGCTTAAACACGACAAGCGCGTTAGCCAACTACGCCACCGAGGCGGGTTTTAAAGTGTAATTTAATAAAAAGTTTTTTAAGGCACTGACAAATGATATTACTGCGCGTCATGTTTATTACGTCATAAATAATAAATACAACACTTTTTTTTAACAAATTAATTATTTTAATACAATTTTGTCCTTTTTTATGTGACTTCGTTGCCCTCCCAACTACACAGGTTATACAGGGTGTTCAGAAAACTCACAGCCAAACTGCACATACAGCTTGTTTGAACTGAGAGTAATACAAAATCCCGGTACACTTACAACCAGAAAACTGTGCTAATACCATTAAATTGTGTTCAAAGTTTCGGCGTACAGCGCCGGGAGAGCAAAGCTGTTCAAGCATGCGTGTACAACAGGTTGTATAGGAGTTAGGAGCGGCACTGCACATGTAATAATGTAGGACCGTTAATGATGACCCTCAGAACGATGTCAAGGTGTGTTTATTATGCAACCTGTTGTACACGCATGCTTGAACAGCTTTGCTCTCCCGGCGCTGTACGCCGAAACTTTGAACACAGTTTAATGCTATTAGCATAGTTTTCCGAATGTGTGCAGGGATTTTGTACTACTTTTGGTCCAAACAAACTATATGTGAAGTTTGGGCCATGAGTTTCTGAACACCCCGTATAATTCCCATTTAGCGTCTTGAAATCGTTATTTGAAGTGAAGGTGGTCTTAATTATATTAGGTATACATTTTGAGATTTTTACTAATCTCTAATCTATCAAATGCCAGGGGGTTCTAGGGATTTGAGGGATTGTGAATTCGGGCGTCTTATCTCTAATTAAATAAACTAGAGTCTCGATTATCCGTCCATCTGTATTATCCGGTCTGGTTCTCAGTGCTAACAAGTGCGTTTTAAAACAAACCGGTCAATATCTACTATAAAACATTTATTGAATTTATAATGTAATCCATTCGATGCTTTATTTTCAATTGTTCTTTAGCTGATGTTCCATTTCCAAAATGAAGTACTAGATTAAAAAAATATCTTTCTCGTTTAATTTCTACTGTGCCCTTACAATTAGTGTATTAATATTTTACACCACAATCAGCAAAAGGACAAATTATATTTAATACGAGGTTAAATGTGCAGTGAAAATTATTATTATTATTAGCACCGCGTCTTACTACCCGTTCGGGTTATACGCTTTAAGTACTAATTACTCTAATGGATTAGGAATTGGGGAGGTTGAATTAGAGGAAGTGAACCCGCATTTGCGTGGAGGGAGAGTGGAAAACCATTATATATATATAATAAACATTCTTACAGAAACATATTATTTTAAACTTTCCATTTCTCAAAGATCAATTTTAAAAGGTATATATTTGCTTGTAGTTTGAAAAATATAGAGTTGATAAAATATTCTTTAAAATAAAAGTTGTTTATTTTTATATTCCTTCAACTATGCATTGATAAATTATTTATTATCTCAGAGAGTTGTGGAGATAAGATAATATATATATATATATATATATAAATTTCCGCTGATGTAAATTAACCCACAGTCATTTTAAGAGGTAAATTAGATTCGACATTTTCTTTTTATTGCTACAGAGTGCATATAAACGAATTTTAATTTCTATTTTCGCCCCTTAAGTAAACTACCCTTAATTTAAGGGTTGTATGGATGATTACAAGGATCCCTCTGGGGAAACTTATGAAAACTCTAGATACAAAGTCTTTGCCAGATCAGTAAAATGGTTTAGGCTCTAGTTTCAGTATTAGACAGACGGACAGACGGATGGAATTTCAAGGGGGAAAAAAAACTTTTCCAGACTTAGGGCGCCATGAAACGTCGACATCCATCAAAATCACAGATCCATATATTTTACAATCACAATACTATCTCTCTCTAAATGTTCGTCAGAAAATAATCAAATCTATTATCGTAACAGTCGACAGTAATTATATTTGAATGCTTTCCCTTGTTTGGAACGCACTCCGCCTTCTGTCATGTATATATACTACATGCTACGTAGCAATGTAAGACGGGTTGCGGGCACGACTATCGCACGGCGTTATAGAACAATCTGTCCGTATACGGCCTGTACATACGGCAGATTACCCTGACCTAGCTCTAGGACAATAACCACAACTACGCCCCATAGCGTTGGTTTACCAATTTTTTAAAGAATACTAATCTAACATCACATGACTCTGGTCAATAATAACGAATTAGCCGAATTATTATAAATTTGGTCGAGAACATATCTCACATACCTTCCATAGATATTTCACATGACTCAGTTGAAACGTAACCCACGGTTTGAAAGTTGTGCTACGGGCTTTCATCGTTTGAAAAAAAAAAGTTGACCCAGGCTGGGTTTGAGCCCGTTAAAATCTGGTCCTAATAATAATAATAATAATAATAATAATAATATTTAGCACCACGTCTTACTACCCGTTCAGGTTATACGCTTTAAGTACGAATTACTCAAATGGATTAGGAATTTGGAAGGTTGAATTAGAAGAAGTGAACCCGCATTTGCGTGGAGGGAGAGTGGAAAACCATTTAGGAAAAACCACCCCCAGTTCACCCGACCGAGATTCGAACCTCGATCTCCCCATACTCAGCAGTCGAGCTCAACACGACAAGCGCGTTAGCCAACTACGCCACCGAGGCGGGTAGGTCCTAAGAAGATTACGTTAACGCAATGACATTGAGTGTAAATGAACTAATTTCATCAAGCATTATTTACATAATAGATTAATTAGCCATCTTTCGTAGTTGCTAATTACGGTTATAGCCGTATCTAAATAGCATGTTCTTTAAATTTAAAAATTATACATGGACACGGGAATCGAACCCGGGACCTGTGGCTTAGTACACCAATGCTCTAACCACTTAGCTATCCAGGAATCGTCCCGTGCCCAGGGCCGTACTTCACTCATATATTAAGTCAGAGTCTGTGACGGACTTGTGAAAATTGTCGGCTATATCTGATTCATTAAGGCCCTGGATCCTGTCTAGGGCAAGTATAAAACCTATTTTGTGTGATGGTGGACGGGAGGATGAAAGGCGTGGCGTGGCTTCAAAACCGACCAAAGTATCCTTCCGCGCCAACAAGAACAGACTGATCACGTAAACCGTAGATGGTGCTAGCTACCGGACAGGTTACGGAAAAATCATACGTTTGTAAATATCACTTTTCTCGAGAACGAGTGAAATTTTCGTGTTAATATTTTCAACACCCTGTTCTACGATAATGTATCGATGTTTGTTATTTGTTACATTTTCTTATTTTTTGTTATGAAGCCGGCAGTTTCCTATTTAAAAAATGTCAGTTTTATTCATATTTGATCACTGTTAAAATCATAGAGGAGGTGTGTATATAAAAAGTATAACTTAATAAACATGCATCTATTATTGAACAAACCGTTTCCAAAAGAAAATTGCAAAACAATAATAATTTTTGAAGATAATCGTTTGTTCCCACGGCTCTCCGTTTCCACACCAAATGGAGAGGGACAATCGCGTTAGATAATATCTATGTCTAAATAAATTCTAGCTACTCGTCAGGAATATTCAAATATCTTATATCCTAGGATAGTTATGAGTAAATTATAATGTAGAATAAATTCACCCGCATTTGCGTGGGGGGAGGGGGAGAGTGTGCATAAATATCTGGGCAAAACCATCGTCAATGCAGCTTGCCGGGATTCGACTCGCGGTCTCTGATCACTGTAAAACCAGACCGGACGAGGCGTACGTCTTATTTCGCGTGTCCACCACTGTGGATGGTACCAAACTAATAATACCGAGTCGAAACCTTTCATATTGCCTACATCCCCGGAGAGACGCGGTGTTGAGTCGGGTTCGACCGTTGGATGAACAGAAATTATATTAAAGCCTGTTGTTGGTAAAATAGATTTAGCGCTCTGATTATCTGCGGCAAATGTCGGTACTAATAGGAGTGACAAGTAGAGGTATCCATCTGACATAGCTCACTAGTGCTCTGACAAACCACGGCCTGTGTCAGTACTACCAGAGGATACATAAAGAGGTATCCATCTGACATAGCTCACTAGCGCTCTGACAAACCACGGCATGTGTCAGTACTACCAGAGGATACATAAAGAGGTATCCATCTGACATAGCTCACTAGCGCTCTGACAAACCACGGCCTGTGTCGGTACTGCTGGGGGCGGCTGGTAGAGGTCTCCCTCCATCTGACATATCTCATTAGTGCGGCGAGTAATTAAGGAACCCGCAGCGTGGATTACAACCCCTTCCTTTCCCCCCAGTCCTCCAAGATGTAAGTGGTCCTGACTCAGACACGCCGGGAATACCAACTGATGAACTTACGAGTATACGATCCTATACAGTTACCTGGGTGGAGGGTTGGAAGGGGGTAAATGTGGGGGTGGAAGGTGGAGGAGGGAGGGTGGAGGTGGGGTAAAGCTAAGTTACGCATAAGTTTTTAAATTTTTTAAAAACTTTATTGAACAATTACTACTGATATTATATAGTGATATATTTAATATACTAGGTATATGCTACATCATACTTAGCTAGTCACATACATAATTATTATTAACTATGTGATACACCTAACTGCTAATTAGTAATATGTGATATCACTAACTGCTAGCTAGTAATATGTGATAACACTAACTGCTAACTAGTAATATGTGAT
>CABEEJ010010111.1:0-15489 GCA_901482245.1 Timema douglasi
AACTCACTGTAAAACATTGTGTATTTTCTTTTATTATATTATTATGCCCGTGCGAAGCCGGGTTGGGCTGCTAGTATATTATATATATAGTATATATTATATATATACTATATATAATATACACTATGTATATAATATATACTAGATATAATATATAATAATATAATATATAATATATATTCTTATATATATATATATATTCTTTGAACTAAGGGGGCTACATGAGAAAGCGCTTAGACGCATTGAAAACGTTTAGAAATACCATTTTATTTAAAAATAGTTTTTGTATTCTAACTTTTTTTTTTCATGCCAAAATGAGGGGAAAGGTATCAACATGTTCATACGCAACTATTTTTTTAATGTATGAAGTTAAAAAAATGTATAAAAGGTTAAAGGCTTGTTCTTTTTTAAATACTTTTAGTTGAAAATTCACATTCTGAGATTAAAATATAAAGTTAGAAGCATATATCCATCTTTCTTCTAACAAACAAATTCATGTTATGATAGAGTCACGAGATAAAATGTTAATGTTGGTAAAAAATTATAATAGCATAGCGTATAAGGGGTGACAAGACAAGTATTTCCACGCAAGAGCTGGGGTTGGCAACTCAAAAATAAATGGTAGCGCTACGATACGTCAAATTTGGCGCTGTATACACCTGGAGGGTAGACGACTCATCAATCTTCAATACGTAGCAAGTGTAATATGTTTAAATTATGACAACTAACAGGTATAAAGTTGCCTGAAGGCCAGGATTGCTAATCCTTTCAAATAGATGATTGTTAGCCCTGAAAAGGGCCAATACTGAGGGCAAAGAGGCACATTGACCGAGGAAGTGGATTAACTTATTATTGGGAGTTACGCACTGGTAGCCGAAGGTATGTATGAAAATATATATTATATTATCCATCATGGACATAAAGTGTTGAAAGGGTTGACGGCTCATGTTGATACACAAATTGCAACGACGGACTACTGAATGTCTGGTCTGCTCACAGATGTATAATTGTGAAATGTGACACATGCGACGCTAATCTGGACAGTGAGTTCAATACTGTGTTCACAGGGGTCTCGTACAACAATGTATTAAGAGGTCCCCAAAGAAATAAATTCGGTGGTGTTAAGTCTAGGGAGCGTTCTGGCCACCGGTCTACCGGTCTACCGATCCACCGATCACCAAATGTGGTGGAAAGGTGGCGAAGAGCTTCCGCACTGAAGAATGAAGGGCTCCATTATGCTGGTACCACATACACGGACATAAATTCAAACTCATATCTTCCAACAGAAGAGGCAGTGTGTGTCCCAAAAACAACCATCAGGTGGGATTATTCTAATGGGGGGGGGGGGTAAATATTANGGGGGGTAAATATTAGAATCTCGGTCATTACCTGAGGATATTATTTCCTGCTGCTTCACTCATGCTATGGATGTTGATGGCTGTTGAGTCTGTCATGGCACCTCCAAAGCCGATGATTTCTTGATACTTTGTAGCTCGATTTACTTGAAAAGTCGCATCAACTTCAATACTTGCTGTAAACATATAAATGGCGGAAAAATAATGTTTCATATTAAAATTGATTAGAAAAATTATTTTACAAATAGTGATCTATTAACATTGAATGTATCATAAACGCATGGCTACATATTGTCTTTGTAGCTTAAAAAAACAATCTTATAGTTAAAAAAATGTAGACAAATAGTTTGATTTATTCAAATGTGATTTTTATAATATTTATGAAAGTACTTGAGATTTTAGAAATTTAAAGTAAATTTATAGAGTTTTACGTACTATTTATAGAATTTCATATTGTACTCTACTTTTGAAATGTGTTTATATTTGTATCCTCAATACGTCAACAGCATTTATTTTTACTTATTACAATGTTTGGTGGAATAAGCTGCACTTTGATAGAGAATAAACATCTCCCAAGTGATTATCTAAGCCAATAAGTTGTTTGATGACATGGTGATATAAGGGTAAGGTGTCAGAAATCTGTGCTGGGGGGCCGGGGTTCAATCCTTGGTCCCGGCACAGATTTATCTGATTGCCAAACCCTTCCTCCACCTCTGACAAGACATCTTGTGAATGTGTGGAATACCAGTCCTCCACCGTAGTTCGAATCCCACGTTAAGCTGTAGGTCCTCCATTTCATCTTACAATCACCCTACCATTACACATTAGCGTAAGTGGGTATAACCCGAACGGTTAGTAAGATGTGGTGCTAACAATAATAATAATAATAATAATAATAGTTTGATTCTCTAAGTTGTACAAATTCTAAAAATGTACAACATAAATTACTAAGATAACACATTTAAATCTTCCTCACTCTATGAGACCTTCTACCCACTAACAGGTTTTTAGCATTCAGAACGATAATTTGAAATCTATATTAATAAAAGTCTAATGGCGTCTGTCTGTATGTAGATCTCTTTCCAGCGGATTTTTAGTAGCTCTCAATAAACTAGGAGGCTGAAATGTTGGGGAAACCCTTAAAGGGCGAGGAAAAACTTTAAAATTTTAAAATCAATAAGTTAGTCATACCCACCCATGCCAGTGCAGGCCGTGTAACTTTCTCGATCGTTTTCCATATGCGAGTGGACGACCTACCGCCAGGCGACGGCGCAGCTCTCTATCTTCGTATGCCCGGCGGCGGTCTTGTCAACCATCCCCGGAAAAGGAGGGGGTGGGGGGTGGAATGCCAACGTGGACACTTATTTCCATTATTGGCTATTTCAATTGGGTGATGGAACATTGAAAAATACTGCTTGAAATAAGTTACCATAGAAGTTTCAGAGGAAATATTGAAAAGGCTTGGTGTTTCCCGAGACATTTGGAAATAGACTGAGCCCAAGTAAACTAATTGACGAAGTTGCTCAGATAAATGAGGTAGGTATTTAGTATTTTAGAAGGAGGAGGTCAATGTTAAATTAGTTTGAACTCAGATGACTTTAAGGATAAACCGGAAGAGGAAGTTACCAATTAGAATCTTAAAACAGCTAAGCATCCTCAGGAATATCACTACACAAGCTAAACTTAAAGAATAGGGATTATACTAATTATCCTTGGTTATTTAATTGCCAAACAGGACCTATGTAATGGAACCTGACTAGCAGTGAAAAAAATACCTAGTCCATGCCACAATTTTTAAAAGGTTTCTCTCAAGGGAATGTCTGGTTCTTTCCAAGAATCTATTTGGCACTTGTAGACCCTGGTGTATTACGCTTTATTTTGAGATGGTAGCAGTTCCCAGTTACATTAGTGTTCTCGATTACTATTCATTAAATTACAAGGTACCAAATCCTGAACGTGGTGCCCAAGACTGTTTTAAGCTATGGCTAAATGATACGTGGCCTTTTAGCATACAATTTTATGGATATAAATATATTTTGGACAAACAAAGCTTAACCTATCCTGCGACTATATATATATATTGTAGTTTTGGTTCGTTGCTGGTCAACTGCTCGTAGACAGGCATACAACCAGTTTAATTAAAAACATTAATATTATTTTAATCAAAAGTAAGCTTAATTTTTTACAATCACATTCCATACATTTATAGCTTAGCCCTAAGATTGTAATATTTTTCAATATTTATTGAATTCATTTATTGCTATAATAATATATAGGACTAAAGCACATGGAGCTTTTAGAAACGAGTTACCATTTTTGACAAATGTCTTTGCATCTCTTTGTAGCCTGAGCCCGGCCATGGATGATGTGTAATGCAAATAGTTTCCATTTGAGATAGATTCATTTGAATATGGTTCCAAGAAGTCACAATATGTTGCGTTGCAAACACAAACTACGCTATTGGCACCATAATCTCTTGGGACACATGGTTGTAGTTGAACCACACCTGAAACCCAAAGCCTCATACATAGTTACTTTAATTTATTATTTTGATAAAATGTGTTTATAAAATAAGCTAGCTTTGTGTTAAACAATAGTGTTTGTTTAATGGATAGATGTTAAAATATTAATGAGAAAGTAACCTTTCTCCACGTATTTTTTTAGATAGTATTTCAATAATAAAACCTCAAATATATGAAACTAGGTCATATTAAGCTTATTAAGTATGAACACCATTACTAACTAGAGTGTTTATATAACCACTTTAAGAAAAATAATTTTATTTTTCTTAGATATTTAACGTGACTTTCTGAACTGACACGAGAAAAAGAATTGCAATCAATTTAGTAAACATTCAAGGGCCTGTGGTTTTCATTGATCACGATGAACTGTTCTTATTCTGGCCTACGTTATCAATTTATCACAACTGAAACACACAGAAAATATTTGAACACTTGGCTATTTATTAAATTACAGAACTTAAATATTTACAACACAATCTGACACACCTAGATAATTGAATCGAAAGATTAAAAAGCTAAATAGCAATTAAAATAATCGTCAACATATAAATTGTAACCATGCACAAAGTTTAAACGTTCTAAATCTTTATCTCAAACTCACAAGTAACTTATTTACTACTCAAATAACATTCCAGGGTTCACGTTCTCCTGCCCCCCTCCACACCACCCCCCCACATGTCTAGCAAACTATGTACTTCACCAACACATCTGATCCAATACTAGTTAACATTTCTGATCCCAAAATGACCTCACAGATATCCAAACTTTACCGCCAGCCACGCCAGTTAGTAACGTTGCACCAACACCTTGCCCCGGTATCGTAGCCTATCTGCGTCACTTGGACCAGCTCAACTCACTTCAACTAGACCTAACCCAAACTGTTCTTAAACTTAACTATACAACCCACTCGCCGGGTGGTGTATTAACATTCCATAGTACGTTAAAGAAAGGCTCGAATTTACACCAGGGCCCCCACATAGGCGGTGCTACCATTGCCATGGTAACGGGGCCCATGGGTCAGGGGGGCCCCGTCACCACAAAAAAAAGTGATTAAAAAACAAAATTTATAAACTGGTGACAATGTTGAATACATTTTTCACATGTAAAATTAAAATATAATAATCCCTTAGCTAAAACAACTTAATGTGTTGTTGTAGACTACCAATGATAGTATAGTACTGTGTACAGTAGTTTTTGCGTTAGGCAGTGATATACTAGTTTTTTCGATTTTAGTTATTAATTGTATTATTTGAAGTCCTAATTGTGAAAGTTTATTATTGTTATTATTAATGTGTTTTATAGTGAGTTTAGTTATATCTATGAGTAATTTCAAGCGTAAATCTGGAGCTCAAAAATGAAAGTTGAAAGTAATTGAAGAAGCAACAGGTTTTTTAGGACGGCAAAGTAAATAAAAGTTTTTTTTTTAAAGACTGACGACAGTGAAGACCATCCTTTCTCTGTTGAAGGTGGAAATATTTAAAGTGAAAGTTTACCTTCGTGTAAGACAAATGATTTTGATACGTTTATGGTGTCAAGTGAACCCATCGAAACTAATGACGATACAGGAATGTAAATAAGAATAATAGTCAAAGTGACAACGATGGGACTGGTGAGATTTGTAACAATGATAACAAAGTATTATATTTTACCGATCCAGGTAAATGGTCAGAAATAATTAATGACATTAACCGGCAGAATATTGTCTCTCAGAATAATATCAAATTTGAGGAATTATTTAAGCAGGCTAAGACATTCCCGAGGAACAAAACAGGTAAACTCTTTCCTGACTATCTTCTCAATTCTATATCTGCAAACAATCGAGAGCAGTACCCCAAAGGTTGGTTAATCTGGAGATCTTCAAAACCGACGCTTTATTGCCTTGGATGTACTCTGTTTGCTACTTCTCCAAAACGAAGCAAATTGGCAAATAGAGGGTCTTCTCTGGCTCAATTTACGTGGAAAATGTTGTATAACAAACTTCCCGAACATAAAAACAGCACTGAACATCGAAAGTGCTATTGTCAATGGAAATCCCTCTAACAATAAATTAATTACAAAGGTATTGATAGTGGTCTAAAAACCAATTTTAAATTAAGCCGAAAAATGGAAGGCCATTTTACAAATACTTTTGGACGTAACACTTTTTCTAACATCAAGGGGGTTGCCTTTCCAAAGGGATAATACACCGATTGGTGATGTAAATAATGGAATCTTTCTCGTAACCTTGGAGTTAATAAAAAAATACAATGAAATTAAAAGGGAGCACTTGGCTAAGGTAAAAACTATTCAATTACAAGGAAAAACCATGAAAGGTCAAGCTCACTACTTATCTTGGATGAGTCAGAATGAGTTCATTTTACTTTGAGGTAAAAATTTGTTAAAATTATACTTCTAGAAAGAAAAGACCGGATTTACTATGGGTTGATCGTTAATGCAACTTCTGGTGTGTCGCATCAAGAACAGAAAGTATTTATTTTGAGATATGTCACTCAAAATAAAGACACAAAGCAATACAAAATAAAAGAAAGATCTGGTAAGTTTCTAAATTTTAACGAAAAAACTGGAGAAGATATTACTCTAAATGAAATTGTAATTGTTTTAGCAGAAAACAATATCCCTCTTAAGGACTGTAGGACTCAAGGGTACGATGGAGGGTCAAATATGTTTGACAAAGTCTGTAACGTTACTTGAAATCAACGTTACAAGCAAGAAGAAAATATGAGTAAAATAACACTAATTCTACAACCACGAAGAGTGAACATAACTGGACTCACCAAAAGTGCCCCGTTTCTCGGTCTGTGTGTGTGAAGTCTTGTCAACAAACATCCCTGCCCACGCGCATTGTTTCAGCCCCGAGTGAAAATACATAACTGGAAAAATTAGAGGTGTGGCATTGTGAGCGTGTTGTTTTCGCGTTGCTTCGTGGGAAGCGATCATGTGGTGATCACGTGATGTTCCAGACGCCTCTCCAAGGACCTATTTGTTCGTTACTGCGCCAATCCCTCTGTTCCATGTGAATGTTCTCCTATGTTCTTTTGTTTTCCCCTTATGTTCCCCTCCCCTCAGAGAATAACTGTTTATAAACTGATGTCGTGTGTCTCAATAGTCACTTCTTGAATCATCCGTGTCTTGGACACTTATCCTAGGATGGGAGTTTTCCCAAGGTACAAATTCAATTTCGGTCGTACTAGTCAAAATTACTCTTTGGAAATTTGTTAAAGGTTTATTGGTAAAATTTAGGTTAGGTCTAAATTCTTTTTTGGCCAGTACATACAAAATTTGCTTTTTGGCTTTCATCTGTTGTTTTGGGTATTTTCTTTTATATTGTAGGAATGACAAATTACGTAGATCAAAGATGGCGTAATGTTGTTTGTTATTCGTTAACTATATTACTGAGGTTTTTTGCCCTTCCGGCTTGGTAACATGATTAGAAACTATGAGGGACCTTTTTTATTTGTAAGTTCTATAACTTACATTTTTGAAGGCGAATGCCTGGGTAGTATGGGAAAAGTTGATGGCCCATACGGCTAAATTTGTTTGTTGGATTTAGGGTTAAGACTAAAATAAATCATTTACTTTCTCTTTTTTGGTTGCCATAAAAAATTTATGCTTTTAAATTGTTATTATAAAGCATACGATACTATCTTTTTGCAAAATACGGACGTTTAGTCTGTAGCGTATAGGTATGGTTGGTAGCGTATTGCGGATTGCCGCAGAGACCTATTGAGGGGTCGTATGTTACTGTGTGTAATCATGAATGTAATTGTTAGGACAAAGGTTGCTATGGCAACAGTACCGCTGTATTGTAATGGGCATAACCCCATTCTTCTTTTTTTTTATATTTATATATTTTCTTTTTAACTATTTATTGTTACCTATATGCATATATTCATATATATATATATATATTTATTGTTAATCTTTTCTAAAATAAATATTTATTTATTTGACTTGCTATCTTTAATTTACTATGACAGGTTTAAAGTATTTTCTTATATTTCAAAGATTTTCGCCCCTTCCCCTTTGAGTAATAACACATAGTAACGGGTGATGGTTGAGAAGGCTTCATGGCGACAAATTATTGGATAGGTCAAAGTGAAGGCCTATCAATTTTTATGTGGTCCTAACGCTCTTCTGCAATTTAATCATTTGTTGTTGTTTTCTTGCCCTCTTTAGTTTATTGTACATGTGCCCCTGCCCTTGTCTATTAGAGGAGGGGGGGCGGTACAAGTCAAAGGAGTAAAAACAAAACTATTAGAAAAAATGATGTAACATTTTATTCTCCGTGTGGAGCTCCCTTATTAAACGGAATAAGAGTGAATGCAGCTAAAATGTACCCAGAGGCTATGCATTTCTTTGGAAATTTATAAACAATATACCCTTTTTTTTCCACATAGCCCAGCAAGATGGAACATTTTGACAAATAAAGTGCCACTTTCCCTAAATATGCAATCACAAACAAGATGGTATGAACGATTTGAGGCCGTGATTCCTGTCGCAATAAACTATCCAGGAATATTAAGGGCGTTGGAGTGAGTACTAAGTGATTTGAAATCAAGTCTTGAACCAAAAGCGTATAACAAAGTTATGGGTCTAAAGAAATATGTTTCTTCTTTTCAAGGCCTCTGTATGACAGTCTTTTGGTTTAAAGTGTTGGGCTCCATAAATGAAAGAAGTGTAATAATTCAGTATCAAGAGATTTATCTTGACATCGAGGTAGAACTGATAAATGACTTAAGAGAGGACTTGCAGCGAATTAGATACACGTGGGCAGAACTCATCAACGTTTCACGCTTAGTAGCGCAAACAATGAAACTACCATCTCATCTTCGTTTCCGAAAACAAGAAGCCATCCTTCTCCTTCATCAGAAACCCTAGTTAATACCGAAGAAGACAATTTTAAAACTAACATAACTTACAAGATTTTTTATTTTTATTTTATATGACCTCAAAACGAGATTTGAAGCAACCAATCCACCAACTAAACTTTTTTGTACAATTCTTAAATTCAACTCGTTGGAAGAAAGTGATTTGAAATATAAGGCTACAAAACTAGTAAGAACTTACAAAAACGATTTACCAATTAGATTTTGTGATGATATTTTGCATCTAAAACATATTTCAAACATAGTGTTTTAGTCAAATTCTCAAAATAACCCGTTACAATTACTTAATTCATCTATGAAAAAAAAAATTGAAAACTGTTTTGATGAATGTTTGTATTGCCCTCAGATTGTTTTGTATGATTCCAGGAACAGCTACATAAACAGACAGAGCATTTATTAAGCTTGGAAACTTATTGAAAACATGGCAACGCTCATAAATGAGCCCAAGAGCTACTTAACTCTCTGGCTGTATTTGCTATTGAACACCGTCTTGCTTCAAGCATTGACTTCCGAGATGTAATTGATACATTCTCCATGATAAAAGCAATAAAAATATAAAATATTTGATTCAAGTTGGTTTTTCAAGATGGACACTTATACTTTTTCTATTAAGTAATATTAAAGTTTGAATTCTATTTTAATCAGTTTCTTTGATTTTTAATTTTAATTGTACATAATATACAAGTAACATTTTGATTTTCTTCGATTAAAACTGTATGCGTATAGACCAAATGTTTATGTTTGTTTATTTAATAAGTTTTGATATACATGTTTAGCTTATTATATGGTATATAGTATATGTCACTCTTATAAACCTATATGGAGTGTGTTCTAGGATCACATTCAGCTATATACAATAATTATGTTATTGTGGAAAAGGGTTCCCACAAACATTATTTTTTATAATGTGGTGAGGAGAACAAGAGAATGAGACCATCATAACAGCTGACAACGGGGCCCACAAATATATGTGGGTGGTAGGGAGTTGAACCAAAATATGTTTCTGTTTTATTTCCTGCTCCAATTCTTCCAGTATACATTTTAAAGTTTAGGTTCTAGTTCAGGCTAGAGAAAAATAAAAGTTCCGGTTCTCTTGGGTTCTTAATTAGGTTAAGTTTTGGTTCCAGCATTTTTATTATTTTTATTTAATAGTTCTACTGTTATTATAAAATTAGTAAATATAATAATACATCAAAAATAATTTATGAAAAATTAAAAAATATCTATGGATGATTACATCCAACTAACACACCCAAACAAAATGGTTTGTTTTTATTGATCCTACAAATCGAGTCAAATAGTTCGTAAATTAAGATGTATTGGATGTACTTGTCCATAAATTAACCTGCATTACTAAAGAATAATTTATAAACATGACTAGAAAACTTACCCAATATCATAGTCAAAGCTAAAAATCGTAAAATGGTCCACATTACTTACAAATTGTAGTACAAGCTAGGAATGATATCAAAAATTAAAACATGTTCTATAATGCAGATAAAGTTATTATCTATCTGGGAAAACCTTTTAATTATAATAGTCACCTGAAATACTAATCAAAATACTTTACTTCAATATTTAAGATTGTGTTTAAGTGCTACTTTGAGACAAAGGTAAAATAATATTAGATTACTTTACCCTAAGCAATGAGCACACTGACTAAGTGGTCGGTCTTATCTTGACTGTTTTGATGGTGATGAGGGGGCTTGGGTTTTCAGTATTTTAGCAAATGATAAACATTTTTATGGGTAATATCGTTTCGAGTATTTTGAAATATAATATTGTTACAATCCGACACTTTAGCTCAGTAGCTCAATTGGTAGAGTGTATGTCTACTGAATTAAGGGTCATAGGTTTGATTACCGGCATGGCCGAAAAATGGATTATTGGTGAAATATGGGCTTACGCTTTCGCATCGATAAATTAACGACTGGGACTGGATGCTGTGCTTGTCCTAATCTTAAGTAATTTTATAAATCATTTGAAGCTACGACAGGCCTAGCAAGCCGTTACTGGAAAATATGTGGACTGAATAAAAACTTACCCAGGCCACAGGCTGGGAACAGTAATGGATGTAAAAAAAGTATTGCTACAAATTAGTTTTATGAAATCAAGCCAATTAAATATTTGTTTAATGTACTCTATTTTTAAAATCTTATAATTGACAAAGTTCATAAATATGACGTGTACTATATTGTTATATCTTTGAGGCAGTAATTATTTGGTTGCCTTCATAACCGTTATTAAAAAACAAGATGGCGTCTTCCTACATTATCAAGCACAATTATGTTGGGTTTTTCTGCCACGTACTCTTTTTCATCTTCTTCCCCTTATAAACTACATATGTCATATGTCGGACCGCTCTTGAGTTCCGATAATATTTTCTAACGACCTGGTCTAGCGCTCAGCCCAACGCAGCTTCATCCAGTAGTTCTACTTCCAGCTCTTCGACTTGCTATACGGGAAGGATCTTGGTACCGTAACCGCTATTCAGCTTGTATATCGAGCAGGTTTTGGATCAGGCCTTCATTGAGTGTCTGGGATCCCACAAAGATTGATTATGGCTTCTCAGCTAGTGAAGCGATCCGTTGCACGTCTTTCTCTAACTTTTCTGGCCCTCCTCGATGTGTTACGTATCTAAACATTTTCGATTGTGATGAAACCAATCGATCGCGATCATCTTAATAAGATTCATCTCGATGACTTTACGTATCATGAACAGTTCTACCGGCCAGTTTGTCGTGTAGATTTTTCAAAAACATCCAAATGTTTACAGATGTGAATTATATAACTGCTTTAAACTTGTTTGATGTAAGAGCGATCGTTTTGGCATGCAGATGGATGGTAAGTAAAATACTATCATCCTTAAAATCTATAGATCTCATCTTTATAGTGGAGCATAGGCGTGCGCAGGGTGTGACTAATGGGGGTGCTAGCCTGGAAGATGAAGGGGTAGGGTCAACCCCCCTCTCCCTCCTTAAATATATTTTTAACAGTTTAAATAAACTAAAAACAATAAATAATCAATGTTTTATTTTACCAATTAAAAAAACACATTACAATACCATCTGCCTGTTGAAAAGCACCGTTTTTTAAACTCTTCAATAATTTACTCTATGTCCGTGTCCACAGCCAGCCTTTGTTCGATGAATGGAAAAAGGAGGTTTTGTAGCCGGTCCTATCACATTGTTGAGTGAAGTTAGGATCTCACTATTGTCAACTTGGAGAAGCTCCTCTCACACGTGCAGCAGGCTACCGGTATTGTGGCAAACTTTGTCATGATTGTAAGCCTTATTTCTACTTCCAGTTCTGATAAGTCTACGTCAAACTCCGTGGAAAGAGTTTGAAAATGTCCGGCTTCCAACTTGTTATGACCTAGGATCAGACTCATAATCTAGCCTGTAGCATAAATTACCTGCTTTGTTTATTGACGTAGGTGACCTGGTGGTCTAGGGGCAAGGTGTCAGACTTCTGTGCTGGCGGCCATGGTTCAATCCTCGGTCCCGGCACAGATTTATCTGATTACCAAACCCTTCCTTCACCTCTGACAAAACATCTTGTGAATGTGGGGAATGCCAGGCCTCCACCGTGGTTCGGATTCCACGTTAAACTGTAGGTCCTCCATTTCATCTCACAATCACCCCACCATTACACATTAGCGTAAGTGCGTATAGCCCGAACGGGTAGTAAGACGCGGTGCTAATAATAATAATAATAATGTTTATTGACTAAATTTATCATTCAAAGCCTGTATGAGGGTATACAAAATAGGATAAAATATAAACAGCTTGATCGTGTCCTTTTTTTATCTTCAATGGGAAATGCAGTTTTTGGAGCGTTGCCAGTTGTTCCGAAACCTTTCGCTTTTTTGGCAAAGGTACCTCGATTCCCAGCCGGTCACATGTGTCCTTGGCTCTTGAATAAATAATATCAAATTAGGTCCCATCATTTCTCAGCTCTACTAAAGAAATAGCCAAACTTAGCACTTATTGAATTGTCTGGCAAAGGTCATTGTAAGGTGACTGCAGCGTTTTGATAATTTTAACCACCAGTTGAAGAATTGGATGCATGGTCTCCAAATTAACGATGGATTAAATGAATTTATTTGTAACAAAATTCCTCTTCCTTTTGCCCTGGCTTTGGAATTCGAAGTGTCTTCAGTAGTCTCCTCAATGGCCTTGACAATGCAGTTGAATCAATATAGAACCACAGAAACGGCTTCCGATTGGCAAGCCCAACGTGTTTCTGATAGTAATTATTTATTCTAAATTTAGAGTGTGTAGTTTTAACGATGTATTCATAGACAGCGGCTGCCTTCAATGTAGCTCTATTATCAAATATCTCAAGTTCGGTTACCATGGCCAGGTGTCATTTTTAAATTTTCAGAATATGATATTTATATGGAGTAATCTTCACTAAAAAGCATAAATAATAGCTTTGACTATTTGATTAATCTATTTTAGGCTAAATGTATATTTTTAATAAAACTATAAAATAGTAAATTAAATACGATGGGTAGACCAATTTTTTTATTATATTATCTCATATACATTATGCTACATATATAAATATAATAATAAAATCATTCAACTAGATTTGAAAATTATGGTGTTCAAACTGTGTGCTTCAACGTCAATTTCAACGTCTCCCCTTGTTGAGTCTCTAATGATAGCTGAGGTTGATTCATCGCTCCTGAAATAAGTTTTAAATGTGTTAAATAACATATAGAGGGAAAACAATTTTAATACCTCTATCAGTTGTATGCAAATATATTATATAAATAATCGGAAGTAACATTTTATAAAAATAATAATAATAACACTTGTGCGGTGAGTACTGTGAATTTAGGACGCCAGTTTTTTTTGGGGAAATATTCTCACATTACAGTACTTTTTAATAAGACGGCAGTTGTGAAAATTCAAGACCACTTAAAAATCCTCTATTATCTTAACATTTTATATTGTGACTATAAAGTGACTTTATTTGATTTAGACTAGATATATGTTTCTAGACTTTTATTTTGATCGCAGAAGAGCACCATTTATCGTGAAAAGTAATTTTTTTATAGACACGTCTTAATACCTGTTCAGGTTTTACGCATATATTATAATTAGCCTGAAGTACCTTACTTTGTCTGAGTGTGAAAATGGAAAAAAAGTATTTTTTATGGCGAAAAAATATAAAGGGGCAAAAGGGCTAACAAGTAAATACACACATTTCTTTGCATTTTTAATCACTTTTAAGCCACCCCTTTCACTCCGTTAAACTACCTCTTTCACACTTTTTTGCACTATTTGACCTTTTACCTTTCCCCCTTTTTCCTTTTTGTCACTGTTCGCACTTTTTATCCCTTTCCATCTTTTATCCTTTTTGAAATTATTTCTTTTTTGCCCTTGCACTTTTAATCCTTTTTATACTTTTTTACTTACTACAGTTTTATCCTTAAAAATATATCAGAATTACTTTTTAACATTTTTGCACTTTTTACACCGTTTTACATGAAGTAACTAAGTCCGCCCAAGATAAATATTTTAGAGTAATATGGTTAAAAAGATCAGACAGGGTAAAGTTTAAATCCCACAACATTAAAAAAAGTGTAAGTAATAGAAAAAAAATGATTAAAATTGTAGTAAGGGGAAAGGAAAAAAATAGTAAAAATGGCAAAAATTAATCTAGTAAAAATAAAAAGCTTTATGAAGGTTAAAAGGGGTAATAGCAACACAGAAAATTGGGGTTGTATAGTAGTTATATCAATTTCTGAAATCGTATACAAAAGCAATCGAACTTTTTAAAAACCTCATCTTACGTGACGATAGCCAATTCAAAAATCAATCCAATATGAAATAAACTGTACGTTACACTCCACATAATTTTTTGCTCATTTTTCTAAATGAAACGAAATAATATTAATTGTTGCGGGAATATCATTGACGAAAAAGCACCATTTTCCATCAAAGAAAATAATCAGATAATGTATGCACACTTTTACAGAAGCATATTGAGATAAAAAAAGAACACCATTGCTCACCAAGGTATAAGAGGTAATCTACCCATGTTTGATAGAAGTATAGTGGGTAACCATTTGGAAAAATACACCGTTATTGGACCTGACAGGAATTCAAACCTCAATCTCCCCGTCATCAGCAGGAAACATAGTTGAAAAGTAACTTAAATCTTGACTATTTTTTAAAAACTATAAAAATTAAAATGTATGGTTTTTAACTCTAGATAAGCTTATGAATATATTTTACCTCCATTTGGGCATACACAATATTTTAAATAACAAACAACTTCATAAATATCTCGGGATTTCTGGACCCCTGCAACACGTCTCACAGTTCTAATAATTGGTTAACTTAAACATTTATTTTGATACATAAATAAAGGTAGGCTAAATCTGATGCTTACGTGCTCATCAATATCACAACCGTGTTTCCTTCAGGGGTAAGGAAGGCGATATTGCTAATTCCACCATCGTCCTCGGTTTCCAGTCCGATGTGAACAGAGCCGGGAGGTACGAACTTAGAGAAATGGGCTAGAGCGTAGAACAGAGGTTGTTTGTAGAACTCGTCCGCTGTGGCATTCACGATCACTGGTGAGTCAGCGGAGTTGCCCATCCAACTGGGACCTCCTTCCACGCTTAGAGCTAGGTTCCATTCGATCCATCCAGCCACCCAGTTGTTGGTCGTCTTTATTAAACACAAAGTTCATTCAACAAGCTTAAAC
>CABEEJ010010112.1:0-15488 GCA_901482245.1 Timema douglasi
ATTTGTTCTCTCGTGTCGATCGCTTGGTTGTCTATCACTTTGTACCCCTATACTTGAGCTTGTCTAGCAGTTGGTCCAAGTCGTGTAGGCCACTTGACCCACCCAGCCTTCCAAATATTTTTTTTATAGCTTGTCGAGCAGTTTGTTGTCTAGCAGTTTGTATGTTGCCCAACTCCGGAATCTACTTTAAACGCCTCTAATTCTTTAAGAGCTTTGATAAATTCATGGATAGTGCTCTAGTTTCCAGGAGAGATATGATCCTTAAATATTTGATCCACCACGTTAACGTCCACCCAGTTGTACCATAAAATATTTTGGCCCTTAGGTACAGTGGAGAGAGAACACGGATATTAAAATTTTGCGTGAGCGACTTCCCACAGTTCGTCGACGGTAGGGCAGTTGTGTGGTGAAATTTGTGAGGGTATTTTTCGGGAAATATCTCATAAAGCTGTCGCTAGGCAGGGTGAGGTAAAACTGGTTTCTCATGGTAGGGCGCTGACGTAGCTGGCAGGAATCCAGGATTTAAATTTGGTGGGGTAACTTTCCACTGCACGTACACAATATTTATGGTGCCTTTGCCTTTGACACCTAGTGTTTTATCAACTTTATAAGTTTCGAGAAGACATACCCGTTACAATTCGGGCTCGTAAAACGTTCCCTCCACCTCCTCAACGTCAAGATCGGTCAACCTGTAGACGACATGTTGTCGTAACACGACACTGCTGACTTTGAAAATTTCTTTAATCTAATTGCTCTCTTGGCCCTTTTCATACAGCATTTTTAATTTGTTATTCAGACCGTGTCGCCGACTTTTATTTTCGGCTTACTATTCGAGTTTGGACGACCCTTGACGTACATATTATCTCAGACTTGAAGTACATTGGTTTCTGAAACGTCTGCAGGCACTATCTTGATATTGGACTGTTTTGATCGGTTTTATACATCGACTAGATTTTGGAGGACGTCCACATACTTATACGTTTTATTTTTGGGCATGCATCATTCATTTCATAGTTCTATTGAATCGTTCCATGATGCTTGCCTTCACGTCCGGATTATGAGTGGTGAAGTTATACACGCCTTCACTATGGAAAAAATTCCAGACTAGCCACGCCGTGAACACTTTACTCTTGTCCGTCTGCAAACTTTGAAGTTTACGGTCGCTTTGCTCGAAAATATCCCGAAAGCGTCTTTCACGATGCTCCCCATCTTGGATGGAAGCGTCCTCACCTAGGCCATCTTGTTATACACGTAGATGACGGTGAGCAAGTACACTGCATCGACGTTGTATTTAGCGAGACATCGCTTATCGTTGAGATCGGCTTGCCAGAGATCGTCAATGTTTGACACCACGTACTTGTTAAGTGAAAACTTTTTTGTCACCGGTTTGTGTAGGGTATAAGCGTCCGGCGCACGAAGCCATTCTCATACTTTTTCGGGATCTTTCTTGGATGCCTTTATGAAAGACGCCGCCCCTGCAAACGGTTCAGGATGAGAGGGGCTTAGTAGATGTTGGATATACTTTCCATTAAGCACGGTACGGCAGCCACCTGTTTTCTTCCACCCTTTTCAGTTTCTTCTTCTTAAGGCGTTGCGGCGACGGTGTAAGTGGTTGTGGTATGGGCGTTGGATCTCTAATGGGTGCCAAACGTTTCGGATTTACAATCAATTCTTCCGGGGCGTTTATTTTTTGTAACGCCGTGAGAAACTCTCGCCACCCCGATGATTTGCGGTGTCTTCTCGCTTTGACCAGATCGTTGACTAAATCCACAATATTGTATCCACGAAGATGCGTATCGTGAATACACACTACCCCGTTCTCGTCCTAAGATATACCGCCACGGGAATTAATATGTTCTAGTAAAAGTTGAGCTTTTTCGCGTGCCTGTACTGGTACAGTATTGAGTACAGCTGGGATGGGAGGTACAGACACTTCAGGGGCTGTGATTGCGGTGTTTTCACGTGGTGGATGGTGTTGACTAAAGTGCAGATAGCACTGTAGCACTTGTTGGTATAAAGTCCATTTAGACTTGTCATCCAATTTTGAAGCAAGGATTTTTTCCATTTTCTTGTCCATCTCGGAGACCACTAGATTTGTGGCCGATGACGCTTGTTGCTCGTAATGGTGTAATGTTTCCGGGGACACCAATATCATCTTTTTCGTGTTTTCCATTATCTACTTTCTGAATAAGGAACCGAGGACACCGCTGATTAAAGGGGCTAAAAGTAAGGGAAAGAACGCTCCTCCTTTCTGAACATGTAGTGTCTCTTATTCTTCCAACACTCTCCTCGTTTGACCAGCTTGCGCAACACCTGCTTGTGAACACGTAACTTTGTTTACTGCGCATTTTCAACGGCACCTTCATTTTAAAGTGTTGTAGGCACACTCGCAAACAGCGTCAATCAGTTTCTTGTCGGCTGTTTTCAGCAACGCGACACGTTGTCGGGGGTTAATGCAATACATCGCACGCATCAGAAGGGTTTGCCTCATCAACTTGGAATTCATGGTTATGAAAGGATCTGTAATCGGGACGTGTCGGTGTTTTTATAGTTTTTGCGTGGTAGGTACACGCAGCACCCAACATTCGTGTGGGTTCTATATCTGAACCATTCTTGTGTACCTTGCTTGATATCTAACATAATATACCCACTCTGAGTAATTGTAGCATCAGTGTAAGCCTCTTGTAAAACACGAGGGTTTTCAGGACAAACCTGACGTGTAAAGTGTTGAATCTGAGCTTTAACCCTGGGATTTTTAAAAAGCACGGTATAATGTGAGTTTAGGGAAATGTCACTTTGGCTCTTGCCCTGGTGGAATATATTTGTATAAGGTACATGACGCTAATATTTTGATGATGGCATCCTTTGGTGAAAGGATCGACGACCACTTCGTCAGCTTCGTGCCTCAGGTAGTCCAGGATAATCAGACGTGGAGATTCACAACATGTGTCATCCATTTCCGGAAAACCCTTACAGAATATGACGGGGTGACTTAACCGGTCTTGTTCGAATCCCGGTAGCCATAGAGCATAATACCAGGTGATCTTATTAAATTAAACGCCACACATTGTGTCCAAGTTACGGATAAAGTCGGCTACAAAATGTGACTTTCCACAGCCGGAAGGGCCGCTGATGATGGCCGAAAATTGATGTTTTAACTTGTCCATAATGTTTGAGAGTGAGCTTATAAGATAAATGTACTTGTATTTAAAGGATAGGAGAAAGATGGGGTTTTAGACTATAAAACAAAAATATAACAGTTTTTACAATATTTATTTTCAAATATGAATATTTACATAGTGGCCTCGGTACTATGATGATTTGATATGATATGTACAATAAAATAAATATTTGACTAGAAAAAAAAATAAGGTAGCTAAAAAAAATATACCGGTTGCATAAAATAGATCTTTGAAAATGGTAAGTCGGTGGAACTGTCTAGAGTGAAAGGTGATTATTCATCCCATTAAATGATCGCCTTTTAGTCGTGGCGAGCAGGTTTACTAGGGCTCTGATAACCAAACGGCAAAGTGTTATTATCAACGGTTATCCGCCATTTGGTGTACACCATCCGGTAAACCTTACTCTGCAAAACGGTGCATACAGTCGCCAGACCTTTTCTTAAAATTTTTTGCAGTATATGTATGTACCTTTCTGCAGCCAATTCGGTGACCATTGCTTTCAAACGTCAAAATAAACGTCATTCCGGTTACCGTAGTTTATTGTGATCCCGCGAACCTTGCACAACTTTTTTGTTTCTTCAGGGTCACCACAAATACCAACTTGGTATGTTTAATTCTTGGAACCACCAGATACAAAGGCGCTAATGTAGCTTCCCAGACCGTAATTTTGAAGTACGTCAGTGAGGTCACCTAAAAAGTCTCCGGTCGGTAAACTCCAATCGCTGGGGCGTTCCGTGAATAGAACGCTATCTGTATCTTGATACAAAATGCGGTCCACCAATTGTTCAAGGATGTTGTATAAGTTCAACCTAACCATAGCAGTCATGTAGAATGCCACCACCACACTCGTGTTAGGGTTAGGATGCAACGCGTCACGCGTATCCTTGTAATTGAGGAACATAGCCTCATCATTAACATCAATGACGCTGTCCACGGTGATATACGGATCCATCAGGTACTTGTGGATGCCCTGATAGTAATTAACAATGACTACGCGTGGTAAATCGGGTCTTTGTCCAAACTTTCCACATAGAGAATTTAAAAATGGTTCAGCTACAATGCGGAGGCCAGGGTTTTTACAAACAGAACCGTGATTGAGTTTTTCCCTCTCCCTTTCTTTATAATTTTGAATATATGCTAACTTTTCCTCTTTTGAGGTGCACCATTCCAGCCATCCGCTGGATTTTTGTTTAATTTTCAAAAAAGAATCAATGTAACCATGAAACAGGCCGCCAGAACGTGTCTGTGGGTCATAAACAGATAAATTGTACTCCCACACTTGGTGTACAGCTTCAACGGTGTGTCCTTTCTCAACGGCTTTCCGTATCTCGTCAATCACCCAGATGCCTGCCAACCAGCGATCTTTTTTGTCGTTGTGTCGACACGAGCCTTGGTTTTTTTTCCTCCCCGCTTTTCCTGCACAAGATGAACATTAAATTTTCGTTCGTCCATGTAGCCAATACGAGCATGAATAAATCTCGAGGAGGCGTCATGGTAACTTTGGCTATGCCTTCTTCTTTATCTATATGCGGACCATTTGTAGACAAGTGAATTTTGGGGTGGCCGACGGGGTATTTTTTATACTTGCAAACGTAAGGATACAACGAACAGACGTCCAAGTACTTGATCTTCTCAAGGTTTACTTCGTGAAAGAATTTGATGCAATTTGTACGCCCGCCAAAGAATGCGTCCCTGGGGCTGATGGGCTCCTTGGTATACTCCTAGTGCCGGAGTACAAATTGCTTCAAGTCCTTGTCTGTGCGTTTCATCGCATTAAACATACACTCCTACATCTCTACGACCGTGTAGCCAGAGTTCTTAAATTTTTCAAAACAAGCCATGGTCGCTTCATAGCGCGTCTCCATGGTCACGTGAGGATTATTTTTAATAGGGGTGGTCCTGTCAGGATAGCAGAGAGTGCACCCATGCCAATAACAGACCCAAACTGAAAGACGGTGGTGGTATCTCCAGCTTTAACAACCCCGTCTACACGTCGCCCTAATTCATATTCCTCACGGCCGTTACCCGCATGAAGAATAGAGACACTGGATTGATGGGCCTCCTAGCAGAGCCATTGTACAGCGACGTGCGACTGTTGGTCTGCGCACCGATAGCCACCATTAGGGATAATACCGATAGTATCCTCTTTAAGGTGACTTCACCGGTACACCAACATGGCCGCTCCAGCTATCGTACACGCCTCTCTGAAAGGGTACACCTTTGCTTTCTCCACGAGCATTTCTCTAAAATTCTGGTAGGCCTTCCATAGGATCTCTACATCTTTCACACAATACAATTCACACTCGCGTTTAAAATCAAAGACATAGTTTTCTTTGGCCAAAGCATCATACCACTTCTCAAAGTGCTCCTTTCCCTCGGCAGACATCTCACCGACGCCGTAGTCCTCCTTTGGTAGCAAGGTACCCCTATACCCAACGTTATCTTTTTTGTTGAAAAAATGGAGGAAATGTCCCTTGGCCAAAGACTCGTCCAAGCTGAATATTTTTGGACACTAGGACAAAGACATGGGGAGAAAGTTCAGCGAGTCAATAAAGTGGAGCGGGCCTGGACATGATTATTAGATTTCTAGTCCATTTTTTCACCTCCAACCTGTACTTTTAAATAAAATTAACATCAGAGACTTTCACATTATGGCCTAAGAGGGTCATTTCTTTTAGTTTTGACGATTTTATTAACTCGAGAAATCCGAAAAATTGGGCCATTTTGGCATCACCCTTGAATAGGCGAGTCCTATCGCACCAGCATTCTGTGCAATGATGGTCATTTGATTCTATATGAACGCAGGCCTTGCAACACGTCTGCATGACACATAGGTTAGGTTCGTGCAAGTACGTGCCGGCCGCATCTTGAAGAAGCGTTTCTTGTCTGCATTCAAAATAATAAAATAAAAATATGAAATTACTCATTAACTCAATATTAGAGGAGGATAATAGAATTCCCCATGCTGAGAGGTGTACGGTAGCGCTAGATAATTTTAGAAAAGCCCAACGTAGGGTAGCTGCCAGCTACAATAAAGGTAGAATCCGTGTCCCTTTTGTAAAAGGAGATACCGTCCTATACAAGGAGTTCCCACAAAGTTTCGCTATTGAGAGAGTTTCAGCCAAATTATGTGAGAAATGGAGTGGTCCATGGCTGATTGATGAATTTCTCACCCCCGTCTCTGTCCGCCTTATTGATAAAGGAGACAACAATGTTCTCAGGAGAGCTCATGTGAGCCATTTTAAGATAATTCCGCCTTTAAAAGATGGGCATACTGTCAAGAGTCACTGAGTAGTGACAGGGTAGACACCCTGGTGTTTAAAGTGTCACTATCCAGTTTAGTATAAGTTAGTGTATGTAACGTCCCTTGCAAGCATGCTTTGACGCATGCAAGATCATTGTTGTATGTGTATCGTGTAGAATTTTTATTATTTGTTGTATTGTATGAGAATTATGGGACATTACCAACATATGTAATGAACTCTCACTATGAGAATTATGTGACATTACCAATATATGTAGTGAGCTCTCACTATGAGAATTATATTAGAGATATAATTAAAATATACTGTCTTCAAGAAAATTGTTATGCGTCACCTTAAATAGACTTTCTTCACGAAAGATATTAAGCATAAAATTAACTTTCATGCTGAAAGACCGAATTGTGTTGAAACCAGTGAGACCAAATTGTGTAGTAATGTGGAGTGCAATTAACTTTCAAAATATGTACAGACTATGTGGAAAAGGAGATATTGCTTGTGTTTTTGTATGTTATATTTAGCTCGGAGAGGACCCCTGCTCCCGGTTTATACCATTCCCTTTCTATCCTGTTGCATCGGAGAGCTGGTAGAAAATCATGAGTCAGATCTTCGGAGGAGCTCTGGATGCTCTAAGTTTCTTGAGTGGAGGCCAGCCGCCACATGACCCACCCATGGGATTTCACTGTGGGGGAGGAGTCGCTGTTGGGGCTCATCTGGAAGAAAGACTACTGGGTTTCCAATCTCTACCAGTATACAGGCGCTGAGTAGCCCGTCGCCCGTCAGCCAAGGGGGCGAGATTTGTAGCGTTTATTGGAAATAAGCTACAAAAGTGCACGAATAAAAAAGCAAGACTGGATACTATTAGAAGTAAAGCAAGTAAACTCACCTTGGCCCCATTCAGCTGCTTCAACTCACTAATGTTCTCCCCACACATAAAAACAACAACATTCCACTATGAATTCGACCGACCAACTAAACGAGTAAATATCGTGCAAGACTGAACAGTGCATTATCACGAGGCGTGGTGGGAAAAGTGTGGCGCGCATGCGCAATAATGTGATGTTGTGTTGAAACATGTGGCCTAGAACAATCTACCAGCTCCTCGGATATTCCACTGTCGTCTATGTATCCTCTCCCTATCTTCATTTGTGTTGTGTTTGCCGTTGTTCTGTTTACCCCTCTTCCCCCTTTCAGAGCTAGAATAAGCGTATATAATGTTGTAGTCTAAAATGTATGGACTCTCTTGTCAGGATCTTGTCCTAGGACGCACGTAGGTGTCCAGGATGGTTTTAGAAGGTACAAAATTCCTTTTCGGCTAGTGTATATAGAAATTCTGTTTGGCGAATTAATATTTAAATTTCATAAAACTATACAACTTGAAAGATATTTATGTAGGCATACCTTATCTTTAAGATACATCGTGGTAAACTATGTTTATCTTCTATTTAGTTTTCTTCGACATGAAGCCCCATCAGGGTTCACGTGATGTCAAAATTGTTTGTTTACAAGTCACAGTTTCGAAAGATTAGAAACATATAGCCCGTACGGCATGAGAAGTTTACCTTGTTGTGAGAGAAAAGTTAGTTTACTATGGCCTGCGCGGCAGGAAAATCTTGTATTGTTGTCAAAGAAATATTAGAAACGTGTTGCCTATCTGGCATGAAAGTTTTTCATTGTTGTCAAAGTAATATTAGTAACTTGTTGCCTATATGGTATGAAAGTTTACATTGTTGCCAAAGAAATATTAGTAAGAAATATTAGTAACTTGTTGCCAATATGGTATGAAAGTTTACATTGTTGTCAAAGGAATATTAGTAACGTATAGGTTTTGCATTGTTGTGAAGGAAATGTCAGTAACCTATAGCATGCGTGGCAGGAAACTCTTGTATTATCACGATAGAGAAATAGTAGTAACTTATAGTATATTTGGCGTGGAAGTTTTTTAAAAGGAATGTTAGTAATCTATAGCCAGCGTGGCAGGAAAATAGTGTATTGTCATGAGAAAGAGATATAGCCCATACGGCATGAAAGTTTTATATTGTCATGGAGGAAATATGAGTAACGTACTGATTTTTATTATAGCCTTTAATACTTGTTAGGAGTAATATTTTATAATATTCCATTACATTGAATGTTAACCAATTTTAGGGTTACTGGCGGTCCCCGCAACTATCGTTCTTGTCGTAAGATTCATATTATATATATATATATATATGTGTGTGTTTAAAGAAAAGAATAAATAATCCTAACAAACAAACAAGATCAAAGTAAACCGCAGGGGGAATGCCCTCCGCCGATTCGCGGACGGACANAACTTCTACTATTGTTCAATATTTATTCAATATCAATAAAATAAAATGTTATTTTAAATAAATGTTATGTTAAAATATTATATCGAACTATTTATATGTCATATCCTTCACTTTTTCCCATATTATATATAAATATCTATTTTACTAAATAGTTGAAGTGTGAGTTCAGGGAAACAGAAAGTGAACAGACCTGAGTACAGCCTATTTTCTTTTGTTATTATCCTATCGGCTCCTCTGCAATTATTGTTCTCTTTTTTATGTTTTTTTTTGTGCATCAGCATTTTCTTTGGGAAGACTAAGGGCGGTGTTACACGGCCTTTCTTTATGTGGCTAAAGGTGTTCACGCCCATGCGCATCCTGGCTCTCTTTTAACGTCACATATAGCCCTGGCGACGACCAATGCACGGGCAAGGCAAAGTGTGTCGTCGCCATTTTGAATCGTAATGATCCCTTTGTTATTATGGCTATATGTGCTAGCGGGGGAGAGTTTATCACAATAATTTCTACCACTCCCGCGAGACTCCTTAGAATGGCTAAGTTTAACGTACAGTGGTGCCGTACTCAAGAACAAATTATTACTCTGTAACACTCGACTTACGTTATCGAGTCCGGCTCGAGCGTCTAAATGGTCTGCTCACCTAAATGAGACATATACAGGGTTCAATGTCGAGTCCGTACTGTTCAAAAGTAAATCAACGTGGTCATCGGCACTGGCACCGTCGTCCTGCATCCGATTGAGCAAAGACATAATTTGCTCTTCAAGCCAGCTTAATTCGTCACGATCGCTCGCCGGAGCACCAAGATGTACGGTAACTTCTCTACCGGTATAAAAGAAACGCCTCAATTGTTTTGTTCTTTCCTCAACGATTCGAAGAGGGATACGTTGGGGCAACGCTCCGCCAACCTGATTTATAGAGCCACAACTTGGTGCCAAAGACGTTCCAGCAATGGGTTGCAGGAGGATCATCGTCTGCCTCACTGCAATTGGGGCTCGAACACCGTCTCCATGGCTCGGCGATGCGGCTGCGATGAGTATCGGTGTGCCGCCATTTTCACCATCCATTTCAACTATAACACACGCACATGTTAAAGCAAATACTGTTCCAAACATGACTTGGCGTGGATTCTAGATATTTTAAATATCAGCTGTATATAGCACATGACTTGTCGTGGATTCTAACTATTTAAAATTATTGTTTTAACAATGTGTTTGATATCAGTTACAAGCTGACCTATACTTCTGAACAGTTTGTTAAATTTAATGTTCTGATAGAGCTAATTGTATAATTCATCTCAAGAATATAATATTAAAGTTAACTTATGAAATATATTATTGCTAATAGTACTTTCATTTCGATTAGGTTAATGTTCCAGCAATATGTTTTGATATCTATTACAATCTGAACAGTTTTGTTTAAGTTAATGTTCTGATAGAGCTAATTGTATAATTCATCTCAAGAATATAAGATTAAAGTAAACTTATGAAATATATTATTGCTAATAGTACTTTCATTTCGATTAGGTTAATGTTCCAGCAATATGTTTTGATGTCTATTACAATCTGAACAGTTTTGTTTAAGTTAATATTCTGATAGAGCTAATTGTATAATTCATTTCAAGAATATAAGATTAATGTAAACTTATGAAATATATTATTGCTAATAGTACTTTCATCTCGTTTATGTTAATGTTCCAGTAATGTGTTTGATATCAATTACAAGCGGACCTATACTTCTGAACAGTTTGTTTAAGTTAATGTTCTGGGCTTATAATTTACCAAACCAACTTTTTTTTGGCCGCGTTGGTAATAGAATCCGGTACAATCGAACTGGCAGCCACAAACCCTGTCCACTGGCTTATAATTTATCAAAACAATATTTTTGACCGCGTTGGTAATAGAACCCGGTACAAGCGAACAGGCAGCCACAAACCCTATCCACTGTCTTATAATTTATCAAAACAACATTTTTGACCTCGTCGGTAATAGAACACCGTACAAGCGAAAAAAGAGCCACAAACCCTGTCCACTGGCTTAAAATTTATCAAAACAACAGCTTTTTTTGACCGCGTCAAGAATCAAACCCGATACAAGCGAACAAGCAGCTATAAACCCTGTCCACTGGATTATAATTTATCAAACTAACATTTTTTTGACCGCGTCGCGAATTGAACCCGGTACAAACTCTGTCTACTGACTGATAATTTATCAAACCAACATTTTTGACCGCGTAGGGAATCAAACCCCGTACAAACGAACAGGCAGCCATAAACCCCGACGCTGCCTGATAATTAACCGTATCGAGAATTGAACCCGGTACAAATAGAAATGCTATCGAACGAGTTAAGCTTACATTGAAAACGACAATCATATTTTTCTCTCTGTTGGAATGTGGCCAAGCAGCTGTAGAGAGGAAGTGAAATAAGCTGTCTATACTCACATAAGAGGTGATCTAACAGCTCGAATTCGGCCAAAACATCGTTATACCCCTCTTCGGACTGAGGGTTGACGGCCGTGACGACTGCTTGAAACCCTAGCGGCGCCTGCACACCATCCTGTGTCTCCAGGGGACATATTAGGCAATCTATCAGATCGAGTTCTGCCAAAATATAATTATATCCCTCTTCGGCCCGGGGGATGACGGACGTGACGCCGGCTTGAGACCCGAACGAGGCGTCAGTATTTGGGGGTGACGGCGCTTGCACGGCGTTTGAACCGTGGCTGCAGGCGCCGATGTTATGTCTTCTTGAAGTTCTATAAAAAAAAAGATCAAATACCTCTGTACACCAAATATGTAATAAGTAAAATAGCTACCCATTAAAACATACAAAACTCTTTAAAACATACCTGAATTTAACCAATTTTCCAGCTCTTCAAAGCTCATCTTGATGATTTTATGCTGTAAGCACAAATTAAAATGACCGACTTTGATGATTTTGAGGTATATTTATACTCTCTTGCTTTGTTATTCCACGATTCCTCAAGGTTATTTTCTAACGAAATATAAACTACTTATTTGATGACGCCTCCACCGTTGTTCGGATTCCACGTTAAATCTGTAGGTCCTCAATTTCATCTCACACGTTAGCGTATAACCCGAACGGGTAGTAAGACGCAATGTTAATAATAAATATTTGATCAGAGTACAGGGTTTGATATCCCGTTCAGATACCTGTACTATAGGTTATCTTTTGACGAACATGGTATAAAATTTAACCTTGTTATTCCAACTTGTTTTTGTCCTTCAGCATGTTATTCAAAAGATCTTCGACTAACTAATGGAGATTGTAAGATAACATATTCTACGTTCTCGCCAGGGATGTTGCTCTAGATTCTAAAGTCCCCGCCAAGGATGTTTCGAGGCAAAGCTATTAAACATTACCTAGGGGCTGTAGGGGAGGGGGCGGGAAGTCTACGCTAGAAACCTTCCCGAGCACTGTGCACTGATAATCAATCATCGATAATCGACAATTAATTAACAATCATCAAAAATCAATATGTCTGGGGCGAGGATGTGAGTGTTTAGACTAGGCAGGGGAACTAGGGGTTCCCAGAGGACAGTGTTTGATAGCCTGTAAATGCTCTAGCAAATCAAGGGGCGGAGATATTATTGGTGTTTTATTCAGGGTTTGATTTCCCGTTCAGATACTTGTTTAAATAAACTCCAACGCCCCAATCATAGATAATCGACAATTAATTAGCAATCAACATGTCTTGAGGGGTCGGGGAGCTGTGGACTGAATTAATTAGCAATTAGCAATCAACATGTCTGGGGGATACCAACATGCCTCTGGGATGGGGAAAACCAACAGGACATAGGATAACTACGCAGCAACATTCACGTCGCACAAGCATATTTACAGGCATGGTCATGTTCAAGGGCATATTGCCCTAGTGTATCCCCTTCACTACTAATGGTTATTATTATTATTAATCGGTTGGCGCTTGCAATTAGTGGACGTGTTTTTACTAAGATCTAAAAGTGACCTCATTCCGTGTGCTGAGTGCTATGGTCTGTGTGAGTTTTCCAATCCTTACACCTTGTGAGTTGATATTTAATTCAATATGCCAGGCAGTGAGGATAGTTGTGAAAAATGTTCCCGTGCTTTTTTTGGCCGACCAAGGCTTATTTGGTGTTCTGGCCTTGTAAAGCAAGGTTTCATCTGGACTGTCTCAAAATTAATGAGGCGGAATATGATGTTTGTTTAATGAAAAGTGGGGTAGCCAGTTTCAAGTGTGAAATTTGTACCAAATAGGCAAGTGCTTAGTTTGGGGATGACATCCTCACCAAATCATCTTCTGCACCTGCTCTTCCAGAGTGGCCGCAGAAGCCTACTCAAGTAAAGCAGTCTTTTGAAGAGCTACTCAAAGATTTTAAATCGGAGGCTATCAAAATGGCGTTAGACTGTTAGCTGGCATCTCGGAAAGTAACTATACGCAAATTGAATGTCTCTATCACTCTAAGATCCGACGCTATTAAGCAGAAAATAAAAATCAAATATGGTGGATGAGTGTCCAAGATGGTGGCGTGTTCCCCAGGTGAGATATTTTGGGACTCTTAGTATGTTATTCAAAATTATCCATAGAACGTGACCACCAATTTTCAGCGTGTTAACTAATTTATCCTCACTTTGGCCAAATAGTGCATATTATGCCTGTACTATTTTTGGGTTGGGGAGAAGCTGAGCCCACTTAGCCCTTTCGCCGGGGGTAAACCAATTATCCTCATAATATACTGACTACTGAGTAATGATTTCCCACTCTTTATAGGTGACTAGTTTGGATTAAAATATCGAAACAATTTTTTTCATTTATTTTCTCAAAACCAAAATAATGTATTCTTCTGGTCCTAGTTTTAATATTATTTTTCTTCTAGAATTTAATGTTATATAGAATATACTACTTTATTTATCATCCATTTATAATTTTCATTACCGTAACTAAATGTATTAACAAAAATAGTTAGAGACAAAACTTCATAAATAAACACACCACAGCAAACTATAACCAAACAAAGATGAATACATTGATAGTCCTAGTTCAAATAAAACACGCTGAATATATATATCTAGCTCACAAAAATACATAACTGACCAAATAAACCCGGTCCGAGTGAAAATATTGTTTGTGTTTATCGTAAGGAATATATTTTAATATATAATACTTCCTCTCTACCACGATTACTCTAAGACTACTTGACCTCAAGGCATTGGAGGCGGAACGTAATTTGTATAAGGAGGTAGGGGGCAAGTAAAAAAAATCAATATAGGTACTTGCCTTGCAACAACCCCCCTCCCTCCCGTAGCCCTAGTATCATTTTTCTTAAATGGATATAGGCCTACCTAGAAACTATTTGAAGTGGTCGTCTAAATATATATTGAATTTTACAACAAAATAAAATCGTAATATTAAAAAAAATATTATTATTGTTTTCAGCCGTTCTGGTGTTGCCTAAAGTTCAACAATAATATTTGAATACTTCAATAAAACCTCGTGTTAAGAAAAAATTATGAGTTCAATTTTCCTGTCATATTCTTCGACAAAGTATATTTCAATTAAATCATGAACTAGCGATGTTACACAGCAATATTATACAAAATATAATAAATATATATACATCTAATTTTATTTGCCAAAAAAAATTTTAAAATTACTCTAGTTAGAGATATTGTACAATTTGAAACTAGTCATAATTGAAACATAGATTAAGTCAAATATTTATGCTACAGTAACTAGGCCTATAACAAAATTAAAATATGTTTTTACATTGCCACAAATAAAGTTTGAATAATCATGAATATAACTAGGCCTAACTATGTTGTGCACAGAATATATCAAATTAAGTTTTTCTTTTGTTTTAAAATTTAACATTTGTGATGTATGGGTATGAATGCATTATAATTAATACAAAATAAGTTTGCCTATGAATACATGTTATATATTAACACTTTCCAAATACACTCACACGATATGTGTTAGCTTTGACCAACTCATCACACAACGCATCAATATCAAGATTGTCAACTCGTTCGTTGTAGACGTGCAAAATGGCCAAGTGATTTAACCGATCTTGATCCATGTTGCTACGTAGGGATGTCTTGAGTCGCTTTAAGGCCGAAAAGGTTCTTTAAACACTTGCGGTTGATGATGGGACGACTAAAAGCAACTTCAAAAGCTCCCCAAGCTACTGGAAATGATCGCCTTGTACTCTCAGGCATCGCAATGTAAATGTCAACTAGACCTTTCAAACACTTAAGCTGGGTGGGAGTAATTCTTTCCAACATGTTTGCATCTATTTCAACTTCATACATTTTTAAACCATAGTCTCTAAATGAGTCTCATGTTTTTTCGTCGCTATCTCATTCCTCAACTGCTCTTAAAAGAACCCTTTCAAGTATGTAAAATTTATTTGAATCAGTGTGAGTAAAGCACCTCTCGATCTGTACTGTGACTGTATCAACTATCTCGTAGTACGTTTTCCTCGTTAACTCTTTTCTACAGAGAATCACTGTCGGTTCTATGTTTACTTGTTTATGCTCTATCTTCCTTAGAACTTGCTTGGTTCGTGACCGGCCTCTTCCATCTCATTTCACAGTGAATCGCACGTCTCTTCGGATCTGATACTACTCAAATATTTTACAGTTGAGATAGCAGTAGGGGGAAAAGGGTCATACCATTACACAAAGAGCCAATTAAGGCGAACAATGGTGCTCTTAATTGACTAGTGGGAGGGGGT
>CABEEJ010010113.1:0-15488 GCA_901482245.1 Timema douglasi
CATCAGTTATTAAGAAGAATAGAAGATCACATAATGGTATACAGAACCTAACATAACATCAGTTATTAGGAAGAATAGAGATCACAGAAGACACAGAACCTATAATAACATCAATCATTAGGTAGAATAGAGAGATCACAGAGTGGTATACAGAACCTAACATAACATCAGTTATTAGTAAGAATAGAAGATCACATAATGGTATACAGAACCTAACATAACATCAGTTATTAAGAAGAATAGAAGATCACATAATGGTATACAGAACCTAACATAACATCAGTTATTAGGAAGAATAGAGATCACATAATGGTATACAGTTCTGCTTCCCTCACTTATTTTATTATATTCAGTATGTACATAAATGTTCAATTATGTGAAGAGTGATGGGGTCAATATTTTACTATTCTTCTTATTATGTGTGTTCTCATATTAAAAATTAGTTTATATTTTTTCTATTTATAGTACCTAAGTAGAAAATGAATATGCTCTATTACTGGGGTTGGAATTCAAATGTATGAAACAGTACTGGTCTTCTGACTCACATCCCGCTAAAATAAATGAATAACTTCTTCTATGACCCAAGTAAAAATAACATTCATGTTTAAAACAACTTAATATGATAGTTGAGCTGTGACATTCAAAGTGAAGCCTCGATAAGGATGAGACAAGTTCAACTTTAACTAAACTTTTTACACTACTATAAAATAAAAAAATTGATGTTTTTTAACATTTTGATATTTTTCTCCACAACTTTAGTGTGTGGCTCATTTTTAATAACAAGTCAATTCTTAATAATACGATAATCCTGGACGTTCACAATGGTGGTAGGTTGCCGCCTTAAGGTTTAAAATTTTAACTCGACAAATATTTTAATTTATTTATGTTCCCATTTATGGATACCCTATTTTAAGTATGATATAATATTATATAGCCCCTGTTATTTCACATAAATGTGATATCTGACCAAGCATGGTCGATCACTTCCCTCTAAGTACTTTATACCTGTTCAAGAGACCACTGGGTAGCTTTGAACCAGGATGTACTCTAACTGTTTGAAATGGTTCTCCTCTTCATACCAAACATACATCATGATTCTATCTCTTTGTTGGGAAGCGATTGGATTCCCATTCTTTGGATGTCCGACAATTTAGTACAGACAGTAGCGTATCTATATATTAAATAAGAGTCCTTGATAAATCTCCGACTATTCACAAATAATATAGTTTGATAAACCGGTTTTAAAGACACGCGATATCTAAAAATAAAAAAGTCTATAGTACAGAAAAAATATTACTTTATCAACTGTAATAATTATTTAACAAAACTAAAGTCTATTTTAAGCCATTTTTAAATAATCTTCTCATATTATTACTTTTGCACTAACTAATTTATTCCTACCATTTTCACTTGATAAACGTCACCGTTACATGTTTACTTTTTTTGATTACTTCTAACAGTTGGCAGGAAGATCCAACATATTTTCCTTTATATTTTTGCAAGTTTTTGATTAATGTTCTTAAATATTATCAATTTCGAGGAGCAGAAACTCAAACCAAAATATTTTTCTGTTCTTGATGTTGTTCTGACTATCCAAACAAACATTATAACGGTTCCGGTTTCAGATATGGTAGCAGCAAATTAAAGCTATCCGTACTTTTCATTTTTAATAATTAGGTTCTGGTTTTAAGTCTAAATGGTTATTCAAGGGCAATATATGACACGATTATGTTTTAATTAGAGCTTAAAGGAAATACAATAAAATAATAATGTAATTAACACACAATAATTAATTTGAGAAATGCTCTCGATATATTATTATATTTAATAACTTAATTGTAAGTATTTAAAGAAATGTACCACTGCATAATATTTACAATGAAACATATTTCTCGCTCTCTAGGCAACCGTTATAAAGAAAATTACCTCCAAATTGGTGAACCACATTTCATATATATTATTATTAAGAAAAATGGTAGACATATTATTTGATTTAATCATGTTTTCATGTTTAATCATGTTAATCATGTTTTTAATCATGTTTATTTGTCACATTTAATCAAAATTTACCCAAAATATGCATATTTAAAAATTTGGGAGCTGCAGCCTTCAAATTAATCTATATAATTAAATGACCAGCCACTTATTGAATCAATAATACTTTATAATAATATTATTTATGATACACATCCACAGAACTGGACCCATTTTATTTACTTCGGCTTCAAAGGGATATTTAACAAAATACAAAACGTGTATACTGCCCGTGTGCGCTATCCACCTGTATGTACTTAGATGGAGTAAGGATAAGTAAGATATAGTGCAGTAGAAATGAATCCGCATTTGAGGTAATTAAGAAAAGTTAAGGTAAAACTGCTCTCAGTACTACCTGACCTCTCATATACCTGCAGTCACACTAATCCAGCTTGACATCTAGTCCGCGTTTCCACCAATGCACGTCAATAGGAATCACAATATTACTATCGATATGAGTGCTAAGTTTGTGTTTCTAACCTGCCCCGCACAGTATGATATTAGGAGGGCAGTGCGTGCAAGGTACCCCAAGGTAAGGTTATCCGGCTGCTTGTCACGCGACCTGCCTACTTGGCAGGGGGAAACAAGCCACCACGCTGCAGTCACGCACACTGCACGTAGGCGAGAGGAAAGGAGAAGGTGTTGCGGGTTTCTTACGGAGTCAACAAATCGTCATCAGCCACGTTCATTGTTATCAGAAATATGATCATTAATTCTCATGTTATTTTATTACAAAGAGCTCTTGTAATGTCCAATAATAATCACGGAATGAATAATGAAACACGCGTGGGAAATAATGACAATCAAGCGATTTAAATCACTTCGGGAAAGATGGATTTTTAATTTAACATACGTATCTTTAGTTAAAGAGTATGGCTAAAAAAATCATAGTTATTTTATAACTAGTCAAATTAATATAACTATATATAGATCAAATTTCTGCTACACTTTAGAATTTTCCAGAAGATTCCATATTGAGATAGTTAGTGTATTTTTAATTTGGTTAATTAAATAACTAAAACATTACAAAGTATAGCTATTTTCACGCTATAAATAATTACTTTCTCTTGACACCTCGGAGAGAAAGTAAAATTATTATAAAAAATGTCAAACTTGAGATTATGGTAGAGGTTGACGTTTCATGACCCCCTGAAACCTAAAAAGTTGTTTTCGTAATGCCGTCTTTCTGTCTTTACCTAGTGATAGAGCCTAAACTATTTTACAGATTGGCCTAAAACTTGGTATCTAGGGTGTTCATAAGGTCTTCCCAAGGTATTTTCTTAATTATATGTATAACCACCCCCTCTCTTCACCCATCATCACTCAGAAATAACAGCCAGGGATGGTAACAAGAGAGTTTTTTTATGCAAGTAACAAACATATACAACTCGATGAGACGAGTGAGACAGCCCAAAGCGTTAGGCGCTGAAAATCAGTTAAAAGACATCAGATTTGTCTGTCACACACAGGTTTTATGAACCATAGAAAATAATTAAAGTCAAAACGACATTATACAATATGAGAGAAGTAATGAAAGTTAATTTCTAACGTGACAAGTTGGCAGGACTGTCTCGCATTAGTCATAACCACAGATAATCAACATTTTATACTTGCAAGACACCTACTCTCGCCCATAAATGGTGGCTTTAAAAACATGATACAACATAGTTTAAATTGACCTTCATAACAATCTTTGTTTGATTTCCTTAGCCCTGTCATTATTGCAACTCACGGATAGATCAAATATCCTAGGCATTAATAACTAATCAGGGATACAACCTTATAAATACAAAATAATTATCTAACTGCCCTTTTTTGGAAGCTCTCAATTAGTTAAAACGTTAACAATATGGCTCCATTAAATTATCGTCCTCCCAACTGAACAGAACTATATTTCAAATCATCTGCCAAAACCTCAAGCTTTAATTTTGATAAAAAACGCCGCCAAGTAACTTGCTCAAACATTTAATTATTAAAGCAAGGTCTACAGTATAAGCTTGCCAACTTGCGCCCCATATTTAACTAACAAACAATAAGCTTTAAACATTACCAACAATATTATAGAACCTCTCAATAAAAAACAATATGATTTTAATCCTACAAAATATTAAAATAAGTAGAGCCGACGAATTACGCTATCAGTTAATAACCGTCCCAAAAGGCAGGTACTCAAAGAGTAAAAACACATCCGTTAGGCGGATAAGCTGAATTTTCAAGTAAAAACACAAAGACCAAATGTCCCCCAAAGAGGTCATAATGCAAAGACAGGACATACGGTTTGAACTAACCGCCCAAAGAATTAAAATATGTACATGGCTTTAGGAGCCCAAATATACTAAGTCCATCAGATGTAAATTCCGTGTTAATAATACATATGTTTAAATTTTATAAGTCCAGAAACAATAATTTTGAATAAGCTAAAAATAGATTAAGTCAACTGGGAATTTAGAGTACTCTAACATTAATCAGCTTATGACAACGTCGCTCACCTTAAGGCCAGTATGTAGTATGTGACTACATCACAGAATCCTACCATTATATACCTAATGAATCTGCCACGTGTTCCTAAGGCGTGGGAAAAATAGGAAGGAGAGAGGGGTACGGAGTAGTATTCGTCTAGAACATACTGGGACATACCACAACTCTCTAGGCGCGTGTGGAAGGAACGCTTCTATCAGTTTGCCGAACACAGCCGAAAGAGCGCTGTGCATTCGTGCATATCGTTCTTATATTCTCTTTGGGCGCGGCTCGGTACTCACGATGGGGAATTAACAATGGGCCGCGATTCAGTAAAGTATTAGACAGTACCGCGATGTGTTATAGAGTCGTGGTCTTGCTGAAACGAGTCAACTGGGGCCAGGGTGGTGAGTGAAACAACCTCTAATTGTTTACTTTATTTAATAATATTACAGATGTCTAATCCTAAATCTAAGGTTAGTTTACTATAGGGTAAAACATAATTAATAGATTTTTCCAAAATTTGTCCTAACTATATTGATTAAATATTATATTTGAGAGCTAACAGTGAGGTACCTTCTTTACCTTGAGACAAGAAATTTTAAAGTTTACTTGCTTACTTTCCACTCTTTCTTATGTGTAAATGTTGTTGTATGGGTGTAATTGAGTATAATCTTAGACAGAGTAAGTACTGCCAAAAATGGCATAGGCTATTGTATTTCAAGCCATGCACCATGACAACGATTAATACTTTTTCACTGACCACTTTGATGGATTCGTTGAGCGATATAAAATGAGTATTTGTTTTCATATGAGTCTGTCATTCAAGATATAATTTATTACTTTATTAATTGATTTTTATACATAATTTAATTTGTTGTAGTGTCTTTTAAATACTCTTAAATATTATCATTTTTAAAATTTTTCATATTTGTAAAGAGCTCTTCATCAAATTATGTTTGCAACAAAATCTCGATTAGTTTTTGTGACCACTTTGCAGGAAATAGCTACCAAATATTCATATCTAGCATTTTTTTAAATTCTTTGCATAAACTATTCACATTCCTTCGATGTGGGTGTGTCTTATAAAGCTATATATATATATTCTGTTAGGAATTATTTGCTAGCATTAGGAATGCCAGTCATGTTCAATACAAATAATAGACTAATTATGAGCACGGTATAGGCTTAAACAAGCAGAGTGTAACTACAGTTCAGAATAATGCTTTTAACTATTCACAGCCGAGGTTCATCCATTACAAATAAATTCCAGCTCCTATAGAGAGTGTATATTGTTTATAAATCTTCGTTACCATTGAAAAACATTAAGACCAATACTAGTCACCGCTAGTAAAGGAAACCGAAATTGTTTGTAATATAATACATTTATTTGATTTATGTTGATTTAAACTAAGCTTAGTAATGTAAACATTATTTTATAATACTAGAAAAGATTTAATAACATAATATATTTTACAGTTTCATTCTGTACTCAAACCCTGACAGGGGTGTATCAATTTACAAGGGTGTGATTTAGGGGTCGGTAAATATGGAGCTATCTTTCGGTCATCTGGGTGTGTTATATGTGTCGGTATATACAGTGCGCCATCTTTCAGGTTCTCTGGATGTGTTTGTTATAGGGGTCGGTAGACAGGGAGCCATCTTTCAGGTCCTTTGGGTGTGTTATAGGAGTTTATAGACAGGGAGCCATCTTTCAGGACCTCTGGGTGTGTTACAGGGGTCGGTAGACATGGAGCCATCTTTCAGGACCTCTGGGTGTGTTATAAGGGTCGGTAGACAGGGAGACATCTTTCAGGTCCTCTGGGTGTGTTATAGGGGTCGGTAGACAGGGAGCCATCTTTCAGGACCTCTGGGTGTGTTATAGGGGTTGATAGACAGGGAGCCATCTTTCAGGACCTCTGGGTGTGTTATAGGGGTCGGTAGACAGGGAGCCATCTTTCAGGTCCTCTGGGTGTGTTATAGGGGTCGGTAGACAGGGAGCCATCTTTCAGGACCTCTGGGTGTGTTATAGGTCTCAAAACACTGACGTGTGATACTAATATATTAGGTATCGTACTATAGCCACTCTCTAAGATGACCTTGACAAGTGTGATGTTTAGGTATTGATGTGTTTTCAAGGGAGTAGCTTAATCGCCAACAAGTGATAAGTGTAGCTATATAAAATTAGGTAGTTATCTATGATCATCGAGCATTGATTATGAACAGTTCATACAATTACCTGAACATTATAATATAATGCACCACAATCTAAATAATACCTTCTCATAAACTAAAAATCAATGTCTTCAATGAATGAAATATTATGTCGTTATTAAGACGACTAATAACAACAGTATATTTACGATTAAATAAACACAAAGTTTATTTATATAATAATTAATATAGAAAACTATAGTTCAATGTAACAGTGAATTGAAATAAATATAATGTGTTGTGGATAGTGAATCTTCGTAATCCAAATTCTTTAAATTGTGAAGAATAAAAGTTTTAACTATTTCAAAAATACCAAACTTACTTTAATTTGTAGACATGAATGTAGTGACGTAACATACGAACATTGGTTGAAAAGTTTTTCCATACTTAGGCCCAATTTTACAATGTCATGTTATTCTATTCGTTAGGGCTTAACATGAGGTTAAGCGATAACGACCACTACTTTTGATTTTACAATGTTTGATTAGCGCTAATGTTCACGTAAATGTGCTCGTAAAGTTAACGCGAGGTCTACCTTCCGGTTAGCAAACATAAAGTCCACATTAACAACGTTAAACACTCCGCCATATTGTTTTCAAGGCAATTGTTGTTATTATTAAAGTGAGGTTACTTTTATTTATATTATGAAATGGCTGATTTATTGTATGATTATGACTACTTTGATTAATTAATTCAATCAGCAACATTTCCTCTTCTTTGCTAAAATTTACACTTCGTTCGCGTTTATGATTCTCAACAGACATTTTAGCAGGAAAATAAATACGATAAAATATAGCATATAACCTCAACAAACTCGATATATTGAACTCGTTTTGATTGATTTTTTCATAACAGTTCCATAGACGTTGTAATGACTTGGTTATATTTTCTATGGTCAAGTTAGGCCAATCAAAAGCTTTGACACAAATCTAGCGCTCCGAGAAAGTTAACGCTAAGAACTAATGGAAGGCACCTATCCGTAATTTAACGCGCACATAAAAATAGTATTGTAAAACGCAACGCTAAGTTTAACCAACGGTTAGACTTTACAAACGGTTAAGTTACGAGGACTTTAACGTGACATTGTAAGATTGGGCCTTAGGTTTGGTGAAAATAGGTGAAATGGTGATAATGTTTGACAACTCTTACTATTACCAGTAAATGTTGATTGCGCTCCAAGTACCTGGTAGATGAGTATCAAAGGTCCTTCCAACATATTTTACCTAAATATTTTAGGGACTCTTAGAGCCGCAATAATGGTTAAATACCGGAAAGTATAGCAATCTGTGAAACCGTCATATTTTAAACGCACCACTAAAGTTGTTCATTTTATCAGTGTGTCCCCATTGAATGATGGGACTGACTTCTCCAAATGTTCACCCAATAATAACATGCCAATAAATACTCCCTTAATCAAAACACCACTATTAATTTAGATCTATATATTCTGAAAGATCCCTTAATAAATCTTAACATAACTAATCCCAAAACAATATATCCATTCATTAAGAACAAGGTATACAAACAATCAATAAACAAATACTCAATGTCAACCAACTTGATCTGAGATAATATGCATAACATTAACTATAGTTCAACTTATATTTTCCCTCCTCTATGCATGGTAGACAGTTGAGTATTGAAACGAAAGTCATTCCGATCATACACGAGACTTCTCGATCCTACGGTCGCACTAATTATTGAATAATTAATTACATATTATTATTATTATTATTACTGAACAAATAAGCACAAAACATTTAAACCCTTAGTCATTATTATAATAATAAGATAAGAATAATCCAACAAACCCCTTTAAAGTATAGGATAAAATAAACAGTAAATGATTTCCAGAGTCCAACGAGCTTTCATCAGGGACATGCGTGGTGCTAAGAACTTCTGAATGATGGCGGCCCTCCACAAGTAATTCTCAGAGTTGTCAGAGTCGGATGTCCAACATTATTGTAAGTTAACATTTACTATTATGTTCACAAATATGATATGTTATTGTAAGAGGGGACGTGATAATATCTGGTTAAGACATTTTTTTTAAATTTTGGCCGTATTTCGCCATTGAGAAATGTGTGGGCCTTTCTCATTCTTGGCTGTTCATTTATAAATAATTAAATGCGAGGTATTTACAGGATCGGGATATAAACCCTTAGCTGCAGTTATTGTCTAGGCAACGAATGATAGTTCATTGAAATAATTTTCTTTTAAGTGCTGCATTAAGGTTCATAATTTCATAGATAGAATACATTTATATTGGTTGAAATATTGAGATATTAGGCGATCACAAATGTTTGTTGTATTGTATTAATTAAGATACAATGTGATTGCTTCTATGGCCCTCCTTAGTCTCGAACCAGGTATAATGATAAATATTACTGACAAGTTGTCGAGTTCTGATTAACAATCAAATCATATTTTTGGCAATGATGAAAGAAAATGAATGGTAAATTATTAAAATAATAAGGGTACTATTCTGGTAGTAAGTAATTGCGAATAGTCTATGGTTTTCATACCTAGAATGCTATCATACGTAAAATATACCTGTTTTACCTGAACAAATCATCCACACTACCCTACACTCCTTCAAGCTGTGTCTCCAATGGTCAGTCAATAATTAGCGGTCGTGACGATTGGTTGCATTTTCGACATTACGTTATTTGGAGATAGAACACAGATTTACGTAACAATAATATTAATAGAGTTGCGAGGAACACTAGAAGTAATTGTGCTCAGATTGTTAATAATTGGTTTTACTAACAACTAGATAGCTATAGCCATTACAAACACATTAAATATAGCAAATATTATTATATCAAGACATTTATTTTAAGACTCTAGTTCTTTTTGTTTTGTAGTTTGATGTATTTCATTTTGTGTTTGTTGTATGTTGGTATTTATGTAATTAAAAATACAAAAAATGAAAAATAAAACAAAACAAATCAAACTATCAAACATGACTAAAAATTAAACCAAGATTACGTAACAAGCTTATGAAAGGTTTGCTCTCTTATTACTTCAGATTAACATATTAATATCAACGTAGAACTATACAGAGACTATAGTTTTCTAAAGTTAAATATCTTAACCCTAAGATGTTAGATGTTGTAAGAACGTTGTAAGTGGTTGTAATTCACAAGGAGGATTCTTCTTGAAAAATGCATCGCTGCTATCAATCTTGATTTGGTACCAAGTAAGAAACTTTACACCATTATTGATAAAACATTATGTAATTTAAGTAGAAATAAAATGGCGAATATTTATGAAAACTATTCTCACGACATTGATTCAAACCCATACACCCCTGCCTGCTTTACCACTGGTACAGGCCAAATTAAAATGAATGCATCCTTCACAAAGAAGATATCTGTTGCCATACACACGTATCGTGCTTAATTTTCCTTTCTTCAATAACAACGCTTAAAACGCTTTGCGAAAATAAAGGATAGTTGTATTATTCTTTTAAACAACAACAAATCAAAAGTTAAATTACTAAAATATTAATACTTTAGGAGTTATTAAACTTTCAGCACACTGTCTTACTTGTTTAATTCTTTTTGCATATTACTAAGCGTCCTCGGTGTTTGAAGGGCAATTGACGGTAACACAGAGAAAAGAGAAAATAGCAAGGACAATTGAGACAAGGCGGGTAGTATAAGGAGTGGGGGTAAACTAGCGCTTATGTTTGCTAGATATTATCAACTTGAGATTTATAATCTCATCAAACAAAATGGGAGAGTATATTTTAAAGACAAGCATTTAAATGTATTGCACATATAAATATAGGTTACAATTTACATCCCTTCACAGTCCAGGCTTTTGAGCTACATATCTACACTTACCTCTGACAAACACCTACACCTATCTCTGACAAACACCTACACCTATCTCTGACAAACACCTACACCTATCTCTGACAAACACCTACACCTATTTCTGACAAACACCTATCTTTGTCACACACATATCTCTGACAACCATCATATAGTGATGCATCTATGTAGAGTTTCATAGTCAATATGGACATGCGGCAGTGGACCTAAAATTATAAGACCTAAAGTCACAAACCATAAACTAAATTCCTTAACTTCATAACACCTAACTTTATAACACCCAATTTTATAACTACTCATCACTAAACCTAAAAGCACTGGACCTAAAATTCATTTTTCATAGATTACTTTAAAATATCCATAACTGTTCAAACAGGCGGTGAACCTACAGGCCCAAGACATAAAGATTATAAGACCTAACTTCGCTGGGCCTAATTTTATAAGACCTAACCCCACAAGACCTAACCTCACAAGACCTAACCTCACAAGACCTAACCTCACAAGACCTAACCTCACAAGCCAACAAGTACAAGACCTAAATTCACAAAACCTAATTTTATATGGCATCCCGGCATAAGTCCTAAAACAACATTATTTTTAACACACTGATAGGAACACAGACAAAGGCGCCAGTCTCGTCTTGTCTGGTTTTCTAAGCAATGGGTGTATCGCGCTCGTCAAGTAAGAAAGGGTGCCTCTTATTTATCTATTATTTGCTAACCATATTGGAATACGATGGTTGTTTTGATGTTTATGGTTGGTTTGAGCGAACATCGTCATATGAAACACACCTTTAGAGATACAGTGTTTAATAAACATCGCCACACCACTTGGAATGGGGAATGATGTCTGCCACTTGGAATGTGGAATTATGTCTGCCACTTGGAATGTGGAATGATGTCTGGCTCGACTAAACTAGTTGCCGCTGACGAGGAAGTTGGGATTACAATCTCATCCGAGCGTACCGAGGTATTTTTCCTAAATAATTTATCACTCTTTTCAAGCAAATGTGGGAACATTTCCACTAAATTATTCTTTTCTTTGTCATTTTAAAATACTGAAATTAACTGCGAATAGTTTAAACGAGAAGTAAGATAAAATCTTTGACAGGCAGGATTGTCTCAATGTTAACCTCGACCGACGTGGACAGATTTTATTTAGGAAGTTAATATTCATCTATCCTTTCTAAGTATGCTAGGAGTTTCTTTTCACACTTATTTGTTTACTAATTCTTTCTTCACCTATTTCACCGTATTTAAAATAAAAAGATATTAAAAAATTTACTGTAGGGAAATAATAATTATTAACTAAAAAAGAGAATTTAACTGTGCAAAAATCGTGGCCCAAATTTGTATGTCACTCGTATCACATATTTACCAGCACTCGCGGGCTATCCCCTTATTTTCACAAAGGTGTAAGAAAGAGAAACGTAGAGGTTAGATGAAATGCCCTCATTTGTGTGGAGGAAGAATCAAACAATATATTCCAACTCGCCCTCAGCTCAGTAGACTTGACTTGAATTTGAATTAGGTCTCCCCGTCACAAACAATTCGGTCAATTGTCCAAACCATTCAGTTACCAATGTGGTCTACAGTGCACTTTTTCAGGGAAAAAAGCAAATCTCATTATTGGATGTTTGTGTTTTACCAGCAATCTCATGGCATGTGACAGTAGCACAATTCACTTATTGGTTGAGTCAATTAACACATATTATATATTATTATATTTTAACTGTCGAAAGTCTTGAGAGCCGCATCAATCACATAATAGGTAGTTTTTATTTATATATACTATTTATAAAATGTTAGATTTTTATTTTATTGAAAGTCAAAGTATGTTAACATTAGGGCTTAACATATTAATTACACTAATTAATTACTTTGTAAAGTTCGAAATGACCTCCAAAATACTGGAAATCCAAGATGGCCGCCACCAATATCAAAGAGGGCCACGCCTATACCTTATAAGCAGAGGTGGAGCCCATTGCCATTGATCTCTATAATATAACTGGATGGACAGCTGCAGCTGTCGTCTGCACCCATTGTGTAAGAGAGAAGGAAAATTTAGGGTATCTATTTCTCCTTTACACACATACAAAGCAATGTGGCATTTCGACATCATTCGCTACTTTTTATGAATATATGATATACATCAATATATGATTAGTTAAACGGAATAAATGGGTTAATAACTGGTGTGAATAGCATAACTAAGTTCAACATTCATGATCTGTTTCTTAAAAAAAGTAGATTTAGGCTAAAAGAGTAATACTTCCTACAAGCCTATAAGTCAAATGATCATTTGAACGTAATACTTATACACAAAGATTGTCATTCAAACACACGTAATTAATTTTTAAGCTATCTTATCTCACTAAAGTTATCGAACATTAAATATAATATGGCTTATGAAAGCAATAGGCTACTCAAGCTAAAAGCCAACTTTAAATATATTGTAATATAGTAATACTTCATAAAAGCCTATAACCTAAATTATAATTTGAATGTAAAAATACTACACAAAGCTTGTCATTCAAGCGAATTAATTATGTTTGAAACTACTTTTTTTCATTTTTGATATAAAAATTTAATTATAATATTGTTTCTGAAAACATTATAAAAATAAGCTAATAACCAATTTTAAATATATTGTAGTCTTTGTAGAATGTAAACAACATGGGCTTTAGCCACATATTTTGATATATCAAAGATTTTATTCTTATTTATACAATATTACCTTTAAAACTGAATTGTATATCCTTTAATGTAAATGTGTCTTCAGCCAAGTGGGATATAACACTTCACTATTTTGTTTAATACTTTTATTCACGAGACACACGTTTTGGCACAAAAACATTTGTTCCTTCGCTAGCAATCAGATGAAATATTCAGCGTCACGGTCTAGTCCGTTGCAAGGGGTGTGTTGATGTCCATCCAGTATAGTAGAGAGATCACAGACCAACAGCGTGACCTCATGATGACAAACTCCCCACGCCCAACAACAAATTTACATTCCCTCTACAGGCGAACGCCGATGCATTTGACCTATTTCTTACTCCTCCTCTACACCCTGACCGCATAACGGTAGCTTACCCTCGTCTGGACGCCCCACGAGCACAACAACCCGGATCAAGATGTATTATTATTCACCATCAACATGCTGATAATTGGGACATTCCAATATTAAGATTAATTGTTTGTAGGTTTTATAGTAGGTGGAGGTTAGCTAGGTTTTATAGTAGGTGGAGGTTAGCTAGGTTTTATAGTAGGTGGAGGTTAGCTAGGTTTTTTTCAAAGGTTTTTCCCTTTCCCTCTACACAAATCTGAATTATATAACTCAACCTTTATCATCTAAGTATTTCCTATTCGGATAAAAACAGGGACATACCAGTTGACAAGATAATAAAAAGTATTAAGATGCCTCAACAAAACTTTAATAGTATAAGCCTATTTAGACTGAATAGTATATACAGTAGTAATTACTATTCACATTAATAGGGGTTTTAGGACTATTAAGTATTGCTGCCTATACTTTAAATAACCAAAATAGGCCCTAACTTAATGTTCACATGTAGTTTGGCTTAGGCCTAGGTTTATTAATCATAAAAGATTTACTAAATTTATCTAAAACCGAATAAGTAGTTAAACCTAGTTATCCCGAGGAAAATAAATTGCAAACAAATTATTATAAAGAAATATAGTATCCTTATATTCTTAATCACTCAATTAAAGTCTCAAGAATGCCCTTTAAATAAAATATGCATTTTATTATTTTTAACCATCCAAACCACCCACTCACTCACTTTATTGTTAGCTTAGTAGGCCGACTTGGTATAAATAACCATTGTGTTGACATTAAGTTGTCGAAAAATATTAATTAATATATTTAATTAATTAATATAGTTGGGAGTTCTTGGACTCTTTTATCAACTTTAAATAACTAGGGTTTATTTTCTTCACACAATATATTACACTTATCACAGTATCAACACAAATATATGAAAAATAAAGCATTGGGTCGTAAAGCATTGGCCTACATATTACACAAAAAGCATTGTTTCTTTATTGGTAAACTTCTCATACTAATTCATTTCCCCGTGTGAAATTACTATTAACTTGACAAATATGTCAATATATAACCTGACAAATAATTATAATTATATTCTATAACTCTCAATTTTTCCTACTAATTTTATATGCTAATGTGTAAATAAAAAAATGTTGAATGTATATTTCACATTATGATGTTTTGACTAAAATATGTTGTGTGTATTGAAAAATGTAGGCATAGTATTTTCTTCATTTCCAACTGTAGGCAAATTAAATCTTGCAAAAGATTTATTTTATTATGCAAGGTTAAATCTTGCTTGCAAATAATATGACTTGTGATCAGCTGTTTGGGAAAATGAAAATATATTAATAATCTTCAGTCATGAATACCAGCATTCTTGAAATAAATCTAACACTAACTTCTAAAAAGGTAATAGTATTTGAAAAAGTGTTGCCAACTGTTGACGCCATAAGCAAAGTGGAAGCTAGAACTGGAGGACGATACAAAGTGTGCTGGTCATAATAAAGCCAAACGCGATCTTTTCCTCGAAAGTGAAGCTAACTAGCAACTAACCTTGCTTCGTATGGTCATAACAGCCCCGATACCCAATAAAAGTGAGTTCCCTCCTTTCCCCCATTCCTTCAACCAACCCCCTTCACCCCTCCTTCTCATAAGTCAACTTCTTAAATCCCCTCCACCCTCACGCCGTCCACCCTAGCTAACACGATAAAGATGTATAGGTATCCCCATTTTCAGTTCAGGTGAATGCTGATGCACCTATCATAATCCGATAACATCCTCCTCGCCAACCTCTCTATCTTACACCCAACTACTTGAAACCACCCCCCTTCCTCCATATCCTCATCCTCCATACCAACCTCTCTATCTTAC
>CABEEJ010010114.1:0-15487 GCA_901482245.1 Timema douglasi
CCATGGTACAAGGGAGAGAATAGTGTCCTGCAGGGAACCAGGGAGAGAATAGTGTCCTGCAAGGACTCAAAGGTAGGAATAAGGTAGAGAAATAAGTCTTTTATCATTTGCAGACAAAATGCAGCACATTAAAGACCAACAAACATAGTAGCTATTAGCAACATCAACAATCAGAAATAATAAAACCTGCAGATCATCTGTTTCAGTTAGGTTTGTAGCAGCGCATGCCGGCATGCGTGGAAATGATCAGAATATACAGGAATAGCACAGTGAAACGTGACTTTTTATCTTTCAAACCAAACAAATATCTCTTGTGATAACATGCGAGAGAAAATTAATTTGTTATAAATGGCCGCAGTTTTATTAACAATTTAACGTTATCACGGATCGGCTCAAATGTCAATCAGAGTCTTTATGAAAATGATGTGTTATTTTTGTGATAACAATAGGTTTTCTTATCTCACAATCATATTTATCGCGTGAATGCTTGTGGTTGTTGTAGGTAGTGTGCTAATTGTAGTCCACGTTCTAGTGAATGTGGTCATTAAACTCGCGAATAGTTAGAGGAAGATTGTTCCATTATTGATCTCCCTCGTCTTTATTCAGGACCGTGGAATTCCAGGGATGGACAAAGTTTTCATCTTAGTAACAGGTTGGTTAGAAGTTTCAACAATTATTACCCGCGTCTAATACTGGGTTGGATTCAGTTCATGTGTTTTCATCACGTGCTATGCTAGATCACGTGCTGAGCTAGCCACCAAATGAGTGTTTAAAATACCCAAGATATTGATAATAACAATTTAACTGTTGTATGGAACAAAACAAATCGTGACGAGCCATGCGGAAAAACGTGAAGTACAGGCTCTGCTAAAATGCTAATAACAAACCATCATTTTACTTGCGTACAGTATTTAATGACTTCTCGGAATATCTCGAATGGAACAGAAACGACTTCTTGAAAGCTTGCCAACAAAGCCATAACAAATTTCACTTGTCAATTTTAATAACAAGTTTCGCTTTAGTACAGTACGTCATAACTAATATAATTAAAACCACTCGGGGGATATATTTCCTATTTATTAGGTAGTGTGTAAATGCACGTTTATCAATTTTTAGAGAATTTGTTTATTTGGTCAATGAGAAGCAAAAAGGGCTGTAAGCAAACCATTTAAATAGTTCATCAGACATACAGAAGTGCATACGAAAAAGTCATGTGGATAATATTATTGCAATTACTTTTAGACATAAATACAATTAATTAACTAAGTTTAAGTTGTTATATAGGCCTACATTTCATGATTACTTCAAGTTGCTTTTTTTTTATTATCGCGTCTTATTACTCGTTGGGGCTATACGCTTTATACTAATTACCCTAATGGGCTAAGGAATAAGAAGGTTGCATTTGTAGGAAGTGTACCCGCATTTGCGTGGGAGGTGTATGGAAAACAATTTAGGAAAAACCATCCTCCATACACTCGACAGGAATAGGCCCCCGATCTTCCTGTCTTTGGCAGTGTACTCTATTGCTATAATAGCGCCTTAAACCATGCGACCATCGAAGCGGGTTCAAGTGGCGTTAATTTTATAATATATTATATTCAACATGTGAAATTCTGACCACTAACAAACACACAACGTACTATAAGACATATTTTATATTGCTTATTTTCACTAAACAAAATTTAATGAGAGATAATTTAAGATTTGATGGTTAAAAAAGAATTTTCCATTTATAGGCTTGTACAAAGTGATAAAGTTGAAATTTTGGTGCAAACTAGTTCCAATTTATGTTTTAATGTTAGGTATTGTTCTCGTTTTAAAATTGCGTAAACATATGGCTTACGTCCTCGTTTCATAGAGGGCTAATAAACCAAACCATAGTTCAAAATTATTACCTATATATTTGAAGAAGTTTGTATCTTGGCCACGGACTATTTTGTTATTTGCAATGCCACAACTTAAAAATATACTTGCAGTTGAAAAAGAACACATCAATGACACTTTAAATCCCCACACTTTCGATGTTAAAAATGAACCGCGACAAACACAACACATACATTTTACAAAGTCAATGCAACATTTATAATCCCGTTGTAAACAAACAGACTTCGATGCTCTGGCTGAACTAAAGTTCAACCAGCAACTACTCGGCCTTGCTTAGCTCAGCAACTACTCTCTTTTAATGCTCGCTCTGGGGCACCGCTACAGAGCGCATGCGTTCCACGCAGGTGGACCTTGATGGAGCGAAAACAGCTCTGGATAAACAATTAAACAAGTGCCAGCGACCTGAACAATGTTAATGGTCCAGTAATGTATGCAAATCAAGACTACCATTGTTATGTTTAGAATATTACTCACACAGGGTGAAACTTGAGCAGATAGACGGGGAGAAAATAAGAGCATGAATAATGTGTGATTGTTGAGGTCACAACTCACCGAATGAGCAGAGAGACTGTGCAGTGGCGGTGGAAGCGGTGTGGACAGGGGGCACGGCTCCCCCCTTGGAATAAATTTGCCTCCCTTCCCTCTAGATATTTTTAAATCCTTGGATATTATTGAATATGAAGCTGAAAGATGGTTTTATATTAAACTCCAAATTATGCATTCAACTTTCACAAATTTGCCAGAGAAGACGACCCCTTCTAATAACTTATAAAGGCATCTGCCAGAAAAAATAATGAGGCGATGAGCACTCTAAATAGCTTCTATAGCCATCCAAATTTCAAAAAATGTCTAGGGGAGGACCACCTCCAAATACCTTCTAGTGGAATATAACTTATTTATTTTTAATTCTAGAAGAGGACCATTCCATGATACCAGATAGCTTTCAAGAGGACCCTATTTTAAAAATATTGATGGGTGAAGACCACTCCAAATAGTTTCTAGAGGAATCTAAATTTCTAGAAAAATTCATGCAAAGAGCAATTTATGTAGCTTCTAGAAACATCTAGCTTTCAAAATATTTCAGGGTTAAAAAAACCCCTTCAAATCGCTTTTAGTAAATCTAAATTTTAGAAAGATCTAGGTGAGGACAATTTAAAATAATTTCTATAGTCTATTGGCATACAAATTTAAAAAAATATATATCCTGTGGAGAATTACTCCAAATAACCTTTAAAATAATATAATATTGTTTGGGTACTTTCTTCAAATTTTGAAGAGAAGGATCTCTTAGGACCTTTCATTTGTCAAAATAATTACCATGACTGCCCTTAACGACGTAGTCTACTTGGAGATTTGAAGCTATTTTGCGCAGCGGGCTGCATCTTAACTTGACGCACCTAAGCAGTCTAAGCACTAACACACTTAGACATTAATGTACTAAATAGAAAGAGAAGAAATAAAATGAATAGTTCACCCTGTGGGCAGGCCCCGGGCTTATGTGGTTGGCGCCCTGGGCATAGATATTTAAGACTTTCTCCCTCCCTCTTGTAATTTTTATAAGCTTGTATATCTATTAGTAGCTACGTTGTATAGTTGAAAAATGCGCACTGATTAGATAAACTTTCGGTTATTTTGATTATTTATTACTAGACGCTATATTTAGGGCCATAATAGATTAAAAAAAAACACATATTTTGTTTGTTTGTTTTACAAGTCTTTATTTTTGAGCATCACTATGCCATTTACATACACACTGCACACATGAGAAAAAAACCTGGAAATATCAGCCCCGCAGGGCTCTTGTACGATGAACGCTGCAGGAATTTGTGAACACCTAGAAGTAGTCGATGAGGTTGGAATTGATATAAAAAACAACTCTATTTTCGACACTTTTCTTAATAGTACAACTTCACCGTTGTGTTTTGAAGCCGGCACCATTTAATTTCCTACTCATATTTAAAGACTAAAAACTTGAAAACGAGTCAATTAAGTCACACATAGAATCACTGAAAATAGGTTATGTATGAAAAGCTTGACAACGAATGTGGGAATGAAACGTCAACATTGAGGATGAAGCACCAAGGAGGGCAGACGAGAATTAAAGTGAATTAGGTAAGTTACAAATTACTACACTAGAATGCGTGGATGGCAGGAAATCGACTGTAATTTACGCATTTCGCATTTTTACAAGCAGAATAAACGCAACAAAAATAATCGTGTAATTTTGTTACTTTTTAATTCTTGTGTAAATAAAATAAATATTTTTCCTACTAAAAATATAGTCCTCTTGTGCGCTCCCTAAGTTTGGCACCCTGGGTGTTTGCCCAGTCTGGCCAGTTATAAACCGGGGCCTGCCTGCGAGGCTTCTTGTTTATCTACTGCTAATACTTACCATACCCTCATTATCTGACGAGTTTACAGTCACTTTACTTGTTGCGCCTTGAAAAAATTGAGTTGATTTTTAAAATTACCCTTTTATTGTTTCCTATATAGACATATGCTTCTACGAACCTTGTTAATCTACATCCTGGAAGAATGGCATATTTGGGACCAAGCCGACCGAATAGCCTAAGTTGTAGAGGATTTATATTTAAAAAAAACATTTACAAAAAACTATTCCAAGATAAAAATAATAATTTTGCTACACTGTAGGATTATTTTTTAGAATTATTTAAGAATACATGGTTTCTATTTCGACGTTATATCTTTAAAACTCGCTCAATAAAATGTAAATTCATTATAATGGCAAATCGGATCTTGACCTGCCATGACGTCTAGTTCATGATGATTATCTTGTGGTTTCATGCAGGTACGTACAAGAGTGCACAGCCTACTGTCGTGTTCATCTGAAGCTAATAGCCGTGCCAGTCCAACTGCTACTGTAGTAAGAGTTACACACATCGTGCAAAGATTTACTTGCGGGACAGTTGAGTTCACCATAAGATACACAACTGTTCTAAGCGATGGTGTTCTGCAAGGTGTGACTGGCACACCAATCGAGACTCACACGTGCAAGCAAGCAGAACATGCGCCATGCATGTAGAGGTTTACACGGTCATGTTGGCACGCCTGTACCAACTGGCACCAGTATAACATGAGGGTGTAAACTCCACCTTAAGGTCATTTTCAACAAATAAGAAAGACAAACTTAAAACATTGTGGCTTCATGGATATTAGAGTGTATTCAAAAACCTTACAACATTTCAAACAAATATGTAACACTCGGGCGCATGGACTGCGGTGTGAGGAATAGAATAGAGGAATGCTCCCTCCCCCCTCCCGTATCGGTTTATATTCAGTGAACCCACAAATTATGCCAAAAAGTTCATTTGGGTTCCCTAATTGCGAATTCTACCTACTCTCAAAGAATTTCACTATATTCATTGCTGTATAAAGGATTATTTTTAAAGTTAGGAAATTATCGAAAGAAACTGGGGAAGCCTTATGCCATTTAAGGAGGATACTTAACCTGACTTGACTTAACCTTACCTAACCTGGCCTAACATTCCCTGCCGCCTCTCATTTATTTGAGGTATTTAACGAGCACTTTCTGAACAGACTGGTTATATCAGCACACTACTAATATACTCACTTAAATTTAAAACAGACACAACACCCAGACCTCAACCGTTAATTAATCACTGTGAAAAGGGGAACTCATATTTTACAAATGACAATGCCGGGATTCGAACCCGGGACCCTTAGCTCAGTAGACAGACACGCTACCAACTAAGCTAAGGTGTCGAACTTTAACCTAATAAAAAAGTCCCCTTGAAAAAAGAACAAACATTAACCAGAAAAGACTAGTTACTCCTCGTACCGGTCGCAATCCGTGCGCTCAAACTCTTCATAGCCGTTCAAACATAGTTACAATAAAAACACCAACGTATTTCCAAAAATATATTTTATTAGTTAAATAGAAAACAAATGTTTGTATGTTTGTTTGTCATTTCAGCCAAACTTGTCAGTAAACCACCCATGAGTTATTCTAGTGCTGCAAAGAGCCTGATGATCCTAGCAGGTCGACAGTACTTCTGCACCTAACAAAGCTGAAACACATATTTTAAAATTATGTCGTTATTTTTCATAACTCACATTCATTTTTATATTTATTTATTTATTCTATTACTGTTAGCACATAAGTTTATTCTTATGTCAGTTACATGCACAACATATCAAATTAATCCTTAATTATAAACATACAAATTATTTAAAAGGTGCTATATAATTATTATTTTAGGTTTTGATATTCTTATAAACAAAAAAACTAATTTAAATTGATATATTTCTTTTTAGGGCCTATTTTGTATATGTATTTGGAATTTGATTTGTTTTAGTAAATTATAGTGTATTTTGCTTATTACAGGTTTTATTTAATAAATTTCAATCTTATATTTTATATAATAAAATGATATTCCCATTATTGTGCTGTTTTTTAAAATGCTCCATTACACATAACCCAAAAATTAACCCACAAATAGTTACTCTAATAGTTATTAACTGATTAGAATATCATATTATTTAATATCTTAATCAATTTTTTAAAATAATCAAATTTCAAAAATCAGTGTTTATTATTTATCATAAAAAATAGTTCCAGGAGCCTCATTTTGAGCTAAAAGTAAATGACTTTTCCAAAATTGATCAAAGTAAACTACAAATAGATTTAATTTAGGTATTATTTATCATCTAAGATAACCACCCTATACCTATTTTGAATAAGATAATTAGAAATATTTTCAAAATAATCCTGATTTTTTCAAAAATAAGTGTTCAGTAAACTACTATTAAATGTGTTTAAAAATAAAAACGTATATAGGTATATATATATATATATATATATATGTACATATGTATATATACATATATATATATGTATATGTACATATGTATATATACATATATATATGTACATATGTATATATACATATATATAGATAGATAATAGATATATATAAATAGATAGATAGATAATAGATATACAATCACCTTATATTATAAAGAACCTACCAGATACCCATTTTAAACAGTTTTTTGGAACCATTTTAAAACCACCCTTAAACGAATTTTTCCCTTGAAACTATTATATAATTTAACTTACTACGCCAAACACTCCCCGCATTTACATTTTAAACGAATTCATTAGAGACATATCAGTATCACCCATCATTATTAAACCACCTTTAAACGATTTTTTACCCAAAAAACAAGATAATTTACGCATCAGGTCAAACACCCTTTATATATCCATTTCAAACAAAATTGCTAAAAAAAATCCTAAAAACTTTAAATTAAAAAAAATCTCTCATAAGTAAACTATCCTTAATTTAAGAGCTAGAATAATTTTTTTTTTAAATACATAAAGGATATCCATATAAAATCCAAATATCAAGTTTGAACAAGATCTATTAAACCAGTTCAGACCCAAGATCGGGGATAGAGAGACAGATGGACAGACAGACAGACAGACAGACATACGCACAGATAGACACACAGGACAGACATGGGAACCAGGGGCTTCACATGAAGTATATTTGGGGAAGGGGGGCAGTGAATTTCCCAACTTTGGGCTTTCTGGAATTAGAAAGGTTCCCAGGTGACAGGGACAAAGATTAGAAAGATTAAATTCTGGGGGAATGGATTAACGAACCCCCTACCAATAATGGGGGGCCTTGGGTTCTCTCCTGGGAAAATGGTAAAATTTGATGAAAATTAGTTATTGAATTGGGGTTCTAGGCAACTGTATTTTTAAAGTTGTTAGCGATGTATTTTTCAAGTTACAAGTGATAGTTGTTTTGACATTCATCATTGCCTAACTTTCTTAAGACTACTAGTGTATAGTAGTCTAATAGTAGTAGCCTTAACACTAGTTGGTGGTGACAACGGTGTTACTAGCCTACCTAATTAACTAATCGCTCCATACAATCTACAATAGAACGTATCTTCTTTCAATGTTTGATGAGTTATTAAGTTGGAACTTTTGAAGAGTAGGAACCGACAGTTGGGAATTTAAACTTTGTCTGCAAAAGTAAACGGTAAAGAGCTTTCATAATTGAAAGTACTGTGGAACAAAGTAATTCTAGAATTTCTCAACTCAAGATCTTGACTTGCCATAAAAAACAACAACTTCCAAACTTATTCCAAAAATTAGGGTTGGAGGGGGTCAGGGAGTGATACTGCCCAAACCCTTCCCAGTGCAACGCCCCTGATGGGGACAGATATATTAGTAACATCCAATTTTTTTGGTTCGGAATTATATAAAACGTAAAAATTCATAATAATCTTGAAGTCTAATATTTTCACAACGATTACAATACTTATTATTTTATAATGATATTGGTTTGAATTACTCTAAATTATATAAAAAATTCATGGATGAAGGTAATTTTTCTCTAAAGTAATATAATTAGAGCATCCTTTTAAGATTCATCCATGAAGAAACACGCACTTCTCAGAAATAATGTTAAAAGGATTATACATTTAAAATATATTTTTTATACCATATTTCCTGTTAAAAGAACCACTGCGCTATTTCCTGTTAAAAGGAACAAGTCCGCAGTATTTGGCGAAAGACGCCAATTCCCTATACCAATAAGAAGCTAGCCTTCACAACATATTATGTCGCCAGTACTCTTTCTGTTAGTTAATTTTTACACTGTTAACGAAGGGAGAAAGATGCAAGGGGTATGTTATATATAAACCGTTGTGCGTATGTTTAAGGCATCTCCGCCCACGCACAGCTCAGTCAGAGCCATACACTGGCAAGCAGTCTAACACAGTACAGAATAACTTACATTAATATCAAAAGTGTGCAGTGATATAAAACATTTAATTGAAGTATGTATAAGTAATTAACAGATGTCATTTAAATAAACCGAGTGTGAATAAACAGCCATCAACAGTTCTCTTTCTTACATTTATTAATTATACCGTTCTAATTAGTGCTCGACCACGGAGCTACAAACAGCTGGTTAAATGGTATCTTTTCCGTACAGTGATGATAGTCGCTTGACCACGGAGCTATAGACAACCTAAACATCATCACAGTATTATTTTATCTGGAACTAATCCGTAGTGTTTCAATCGACGCCCAAAGCGGGGCGATTGATTCCATAGTGTTACAATTTTTATGAGAAATTAAAACTATTGTTATGAAATGTAGTTATATTTTCTTTCGTTTTTTTGAATATAGAAATGTTAATATTTTATTTAAAAAACCAATAATCTTTTACGATCAAGCCTTCTCTTTTCGTAGAGTCTAAAGACAGCATATTAACTGGTCGGCTGCTGATAATCTTCACCCATTAGTGCTGTCAGATGCAACGCTGCCTCTTCTAGATGTCACATTCTGACGATTTTTACTTTCTCATAAATAAAGTATTTTAATAGATAAAACTTCAACCTCAATTTTATATTGAGTCTCTACTCTCGACGTTTGGGCCACCGTGCACTGGGTGACAAGCCACGCGGGCAGTATGCTTGCGGTAAATGGGACACCACGGGGTGACAAGCTGTGTGGCCAGTGAGAATACTTGCGGTAAATGGGACGGTGCGCACCGGGTGACAAGCCGCGCGGCCAGTGAGAATACTGGCGGTAAACGAAACGGGGCGCACTGGGTGACAAGCCGCGCGGCCAGTGAGAATACTTGCGGTAAATGGGACGGGGCGCACCGGGTGACAAGCCACGTGGCCAGTGAGAATACTTGCGGTAAATGGGACGGGGCGCGCCGGGTGACAAGCCACGCGGCCAGTGAGAGTACTTGCGGTAAATGGGACGGCGCGCACCGGGTGACAAGCCACGCGGACAGTGAGAGTACTTACGGTAAATGAAATGGCGCGCACCGGGTGACAAGCCACGTGGCAAGTGAGAATACTTGCGGTAAATGGGACGGCGCGCACCGGGTGACAAGCCACGCGGCCAGTAAGAATACTTGCGGTAAATGAAATGGGGCGCACTGGGTGACAAGCCACGCGGCCAGTGAGAATACTTGCGGTAAATGAAACGGGGCGCACTGGGTGACAAGCCATGCGGCCAGTGAGAATACTTGCGGTAAATGAAACGGGGCGCACTGGGTGACAAGCCGTGCGGCCAGTGAGAGTACTTGCGGTAAATGGGACGGCGCGCACTGGGTGACAAGCCACGTGGCAAGTGAGAATAATTGCGGTAAATGGGACGGGGCACACCGGGTGACAAGCCACCTGGCCAGTGAGAATACTTGCGTAAAATGAAACGGTGCGCACTGGGTGACAAGCTGCGTGGCCAGTGAGAATACTTGCGGTAAATGGGACGGGGCGCGCCGGGTGACAAGCTGCGTGGCAAGTGAGAATACTTGCGGTAAATGGGACGGCGCACACCGGGTGACAAGCCACGCGGCCAGTGAGAATACTTGCGGTAAATGAAACGGTGCGCACTGGGTGACAAGCTGCGTGGCCAGTGAGAATACTTGCGGTAAATGAAACGGTGCGCACTGGGTGACAGGCTGCGTGGCCAGTGAGAATACTTGCGGTAAATGGGACGGCACGCACCGGGTGACAAGCTGCGTGACCAGTGAGAATACTTGTGGTAAATGAGGACGGCGCGCACCGGGTGACAAGCCGCGCGGCCAGTGAGAATACTTGCGGTAAATGGGACGGCGCGCACCGGGTGACAAGCTGCGTGACCAGTGAGAATACTTGCGGTAAATGGGACACCGCGCACCGAGTGACAAGCTGCGTGACCAGTGAGAATACTTGCGGTAAATGGGACGGCGCGCACTGGGTGACAAGCCGCGCGGCCAGTGAGAATATTTGCGGTAAATGGGACACCGTGCACCGGGTGACAAGCTGCGCGGCCAGTGAGAATACTTGCGGTAAATGGGACGGTGCGCACTGGGTGACAAGCTGCGTGGCCAGTGAGAATACTTGCGGTAAATGAGGACACCGCGCACCGGGTGACAAGCCACGCGGCCAGTGAGAATACTTGCGGTAAATGGGACACCGCGCACTGGGTGACAAGCCGCGCGGCCAGTGAGAATACTTGCGGTAAATGGGACACCGCGCACTGGGTGATAAGCCGCGCGGCCAGTGAGAATGCTTGCGGTAAATGGGACAACGTGCACTGGGTGACATAACTAATTAGTGGTTGCCTATGTTAGTTCAGGATTGTACTGTACAAGGAGGAACTATCAAAAAGTTGTAGCATCGGGCTAAACTACTCGTTGTCATTATCGCCTTTGATCCATTGATACCGTCCCCGCCAACACCCAGATGTTGTGTAGATACCTTTAGATTACACCATTATTATCCACGTGTGCTTATTATTGAATAATAGTACGCCAACCTAAAAGCTAAGTTGAACGATGATGTTATTATTAGCAAGTTTGTGAGCATTATGTTCTTAAAAACCAATTGCTGTTCACGCGGTTTAAGAAGTCACTCTCGCACTATATGTTTATTATTGAAAATATGCCCTAGGTACTGGATCGATTACTTATTCAAATGACTTGTGATGAACTGCTAAAAAAAAAATGCTTTCTGAACGACCAACATTTAAAAATGAATTTAAAAACTACATTCATACATCATTCGACCTAGGCTCAAAGAATATCCGTGCCAAATTTGGTTAAAATCAGTCCTCGCATTTGACAGGTATCGCGTAACAAATATCCGGACAGAAAGAATGCCAAATGCTTGAGTTAAATCAAAACCTCGCTTTGTTTGATCAGTACTGTTTTATACCTGCAGTGGCGGTCCCACGGTCTAAGACTTCAGACTCGCAATACACTGATTGCCGATTGGAGGGAAATAAAGGCTAATGAGGGGATGAAATGTCCTCAGTATTCACAGAGAGGCTGAAACAAATCTCATTCAGAGGTCAGACAGGATCTAGCTACTCAGACGTACCTTTCATTTGTTGACATCTTGTTTCAGAGCTTTGAGAATCTTGCTGTACACCAGCTTGGGAGCATCCTTAGCCCACATGAAGTCAACATGGTTGAAGGAAGGCAGCGACACACGAAACATTCCTATCTTGTGTTGTAGTCTTGCAGACAGATTCTTCACATCCTGCGAACAAAAAGAGTCAGACCTATTATCAACTATTATTACCGGTACCTATGTATAACCAGTTTTGCTACACCACTAAATAGGCAGTCAGTTTTATTCCTTTATTAGCCTCCAAGGAAATCTTACCCCACCCTCGGCTCTAGCCATTTTTGAAACACTTTCAACTAATCAGTAAATCTTACCAAACGATCAGCTAGCCAGTCGTTATCGGAGTAATGCAACGCTATGGGCACAGTGATGTTGGTCAGGTCGTACTCTGGAGGTATTGACTGATTATAACACTTCATGTTCATCCGCGGACCAAAGTCGTACGGCTCAAACCTTCCTGAGAGCAATCAATGTATTTATCATGGTATTAGCTCAACTACAGGCATTTATACAAGAGGCTTCTTCAAATAGCTAAAAAAAAGTTTCACAGTCTTATTTACTATCAAGCAACACTAATTTTATTATGACAATAAAATAATTTATGACATCGGTTATACTGTCAACTGAGTCATTTGTTATTTTAAATTATGACAGTGGCGCAATTACCAGACCTAATTACAAAGGGGGTAAAATGGTGATTCAGTGGGGTTCATTTGTAGGCCTACGTATAAACACTTTTATTGGATAAAGGAATAGTACGATTGTCTAGCGGACCCTTGCCTAGAAAAACCAGCTTTCCACGCCCTTACATAGTTTAATTTAGAAATGGGCTTAGGCCTGGATGATAAATACCAAAATGAATATTATAACATTAATTGTAGGTAGGTTAATATAATATGTTTTCAATAATAAACAATTTTATAAACTCTTTTGATCATTCTATTTTTAATGAGAAGAGTCCATTGGGAAGACCTAAATGCAGCTGGGAGGATAACATTAGAATATACCTGAAAAATATAAGGTGTAATGAGATGGACTAGATAGAACTAGCTCAAGCTAGGGATAAGTGGCGTACTTTTGTAAGTGCACCAATTAACTTTTAAGTTCCTAATTCCATAGAGTAAGTAAGAAATTGAGCTAGAGAGTGCCAAATATACTCTTTTCCTTCTAATAATTGCGCTAATATCTGTAAGGTCCGGCCTTATGACTACTAGATAAATATTGCTATCGGGAGGTTAAAATTAGCGACCAGATAAAGGTTATCAGCCACTTTAATGTTTTACACCTATTATGAACTGAATTTATCTGCCGGATCTGAAGGATAAATATATTTTTATGTAGAAACCGCCAGGTTGGTTCTGTTTTTACTAGTGCGCGCATGCGTATAAGCCCTGCTGCTACCGCTACTACCTGGAAAGTGACTATAACGCTCAACATTTGTTAAATAATGGCGGCTAAACGAGTGCGAGGAAACAGATGTTATCACGTGGGCGCATACGTTAAGTTGTCTTGCAAGTACTAATTTCGGTGTCTGTCAAAATTTGGTCAATAGTTGGGTACAACGTTTACCAAATTTCATTTATTATGCTCACATTTTGATAATTTGTTCTTATACAACTATAACTCTACAAATAGCTTGTCAGTTTATATAAAAGTGTGAATTAAATGTTCTAACTTGGTATATAGTTAAAACCTGGGTCTGTGCTTACTAAACACGTAAACCAAGATTTTAACCTAAAAACAGATTTTGACAGGGGAAACCTCATGAAAAACAACGCGTCACTATGGCAACAACCATTTTAACTATCAGGTGCCTAAACCTCCCGATAAAAATGTGATTGATAAATACATTTTATCTGGCAGATAAATGTTATCTGCCAGCCATAAGACACACTTTTAAGTTATCGACCAGATATAAATATTTATCTCCCAGATTAATATTTATCCAGGAGTAATAAGACCGGCCCTAAATAGAAACCCAAGAGTGGGTAATTTATTTATGGTGTTCAATTTTAACTACTTTTATCGAGACTTTGGACGACAGCAACAATGACACAGTGGCCCACACGGTCTATGGCGTTATTCTCACAGTATACTGAATTGCCAGTGATGGAGTAGGTTGAGGCTGGTATCCTGGCCAGACGCTCAACATTCGAGTTTTATTTTTTATAAATGGGTTTCTAGCTACCTTCATATAAATAGGGGTACATTAACTTTCAATCCTACCTCCTCCATTCACACCACATTAGTGTAAGTATGTGAATCCTGGACGGGTAGTAAGACCTATTTCAACCACAACCTGTACACGTTTGCTTTGATCTATATTTTTTACTCCTGTCAGCAGCGTACATCGGTAGCCTATACACCGAGCTGTCCTTACTTTAGAGTTTAGTCAACCCATTATGTAGACATGGTTATATTACGATGTGACTTATGACTTACAAACTAGATAGAATAAACACAGTCTTAATTAAAATAAATACATCCAGATACTAACAGAATATGTTCTAATAATGATACCATTCTCTCCACCATTTCCCTGTGTAAAGTCTGGATATACAGGATGGGGCAGAAAGTGCTGGCACATTTAATAATACTATAGCTTTACTATTTTAACAACTAAATGTTTCAAATTAAATTTAAAATAATAACAAAAGGATTGACAGTTTTCTACATACCATTGAAATATTCATTTTTTAAAAGTCAATATCCTTAACCCTCTGACTGTACACATAAATCTTTGATACATAATCTGTACTCCGGGGTCTGCTAGACCCCATTTTGTGTTTTGTTTTTATTTGACTGTAAACTTTTCATTATTTTGAGGTAAATGTTTTAATTTTATATTTATCAATGGTTCTGTGAAATGAAAACACAAGTTTTCTTAAATATTTTTTTCATTTAAGTTGATACAAGTATTTAGATTAAACATAAATGACACTAATTTTTAGTAAATAGTAGAATTAATTTGGTTTCGTAACATTGCAATACATTTATAAAAAAAATTATTATAAGTGAAAATTTAAAATAATCTTATATCGGGTAGTTTTTTATACTCAGTTATACTGGGGTCCAGTGTACCCACTACCCCTTCCGAATGGTATCACTTGACGAACTGGTGTTTAATGACCTCTAAAATAGCTGAAACACGTTCGCAGTGATGCCAACATAGATTACCTAACAAGAAATGATCGTACACTTAGTGAAAAAACAAACAAACTAGAAACAATTTAAAATTGCATGGGGTCTCCTGGATCCCATTCTACGTCCGTAGGACTAAGATGGCCACAATTATTTGCACACATTGTTGTATGAGCTACTCGAAACTTCACATGACTTTGCGTAATGTCTTTAGTTGAATTTCTTTTGAGTTCCTTAATTTTTCTTGGGCAAGTCTTTAACATGTCCCCCAAGAAAGAGTCCGGCGCTGTTAAGTCTGGTGAACGTGGTGGCTATGCGATGGCCCAAAAAATCGTGAAACGAGGTGATTGGGAAACAATGTGGGACCATTGATGTTCAACCTTCCTGACCCCTGAACTGCAACGTAAGGGAATGCAAGATGGCGCAACGACCCATACAGCCCGAGTTCGGCCGACTACCCTCCAGCCAGATCACTTAAGTTGGCCCCCCCACCCCATCAAAATTAAAATTTAAATGTACCACCGTTTTGCACCTATTTTGCACCGTTTTG
>CABEEJ010010115.1:0-15480 GCA_901482245.1 Timema douglasi
CCAACAAGTTGTGTTGGGTTGTGTTGGATCATTTGTTAGAGATAATAAACGACCAACCCAATATGTTGGCTGAGTTGGGAGATTCTGCACATGCGCTCTCGAGTTGAACGGGTGTCTAACCTAATCAACTTTGCCAACAAGGGGAATTAGGCACATAATCCTTTCAACCAAACCTACCTTCATAGTGAGAGCAAAGCCTCGCTTATTATGTAACAAGTTGGATCCAACATGTTGGAAGAGAAGACATGTGGAAAAGTAAGCTGTGTTTATTCTATCCAACTTGTTAGACCAACATCCTGGTTCCTCCACCTTTTTTAAATCAGTCTACACATTTCTAGCCATGTATGATGACGTATTACTTGCCGTTTCTTCATTTATTGTGATGACAGGAAGTGTACTCTTGCAGAAGAACCAAACTTAAGAAACGGTAGGGCGTTACAAGTTTTTTTTGCTAGACGTCGAATTGAAAGTGTGTATCCTATTGGTTGTACGTCAGAGTAGGGTTAGCTGGGTATAGAAAGGTGGGGGAAATGCGACGTAATGGACATGCGATGTAATGGACTTGCGACGTAATTGTATGTATACGCCCCTTCAATCCTATTGATTGTACGACAGAGTAGGGTTAGCTGTGTATAGATAGGTGGGGGAAATGCGACGTGATGGACCTGCAATGTATTTGTTCCTAAAACGCGATGTAATGGACATGCGATGTAATGGACTTGCGATGTAATGGTATACACCCGTTCAGCACTGTCTAACAGTTTTTTTAATTTGATTTTTATTCCTAGAATTTTTTCTTCGTTAATATGTAACTTGCGAGACACAATTTATGCCACGATAATGATTGGTTTTGCTGATTCTGGTGAAATATTTCAAAAAATCGTTTCGAAACACCTTAACGCCGTTCTGATGCACGCTAGACGGTTAAATATGTTTCTGCTTTAGACTTAAGTGTATTAGGTTTCTACCTCATTACAAAAAATGCAAACGTTAAAGTTAACTGAATATTTCATTTTCACTGTCACCATTGCAATAGTTGGCCTACCGCACGCACACACAGCAAGATATTAAATCACACATTTGGACATAACACTACTTGACGTGAACGATAAATGGTGACTGATGCGCGCACATGAAAAGGTCCCACAACTCAGTCATGGAAGGGGGTGGGGTTTCACTTCTGTCACAATAGCTCGTAATAATAAAATTATTTTTGTTTACTTAGCTCAGATTAATTTGTTATAATAATAATAATAATTATTATTATTATTATTACCATCATCATCATTATTATTATTATTAGCGCAAAGTGAGTAATTCCGCTTGAAGTATGATACATTTGTTTTACATAAAATTAACGATTTTTAATTTTACGGGATAACGAGAGGAGATATCCAAAAATGTATAATAACACTTTTTAAAGAATATTTTATGATCTTCTTGGTAATAAAATAATTATTGAAATCGAATGAGCGGTTACTAAAATAATTATGTAAATGCAACCTGCCCTATCCGCCATATTTAATGGCGGCGCAAGGGAAGCCTGACCACCAGAATTGGTGGCAAGCTGTGTTTTTACATTGTTTAAGGTGCCACGAATACGAATCAAAAGAGAAACTATGTCCGAAAGGTTTTCCGTACTCGTGCGCCACTACGGCCTGCTTTACATCCAGGCTTACTTACGAATATATATTCTAAAGGCCAACCATCAGGCATATTAAACGTGCCTCTAAAATTACCAGTAGATAAAAATGTCATAAATAATATCAAGGTCACTTGAATTACTTAAATCTGCCCCCGCTTCAATGGGCGAAGGGTCATTAGAGGTTACTCTTGAAATATACTAGTCTGCCGATGACGTGGAGATCGGGGTTCTAATCTCCGTTGAGTGTATTGAATTTTTACAATGCAAATGTGGGTACACCTCTTCCAAATTTAACCTTACTCACGCTTAAACCATTAGCGTAAAAGCTGAACAGTTAGTAAGACGTTGTGCTAAAATAAAAATTAGACGAATCAATCCAAGTAATTTGCGGCTTAGAAAAGAAACACCCGCGTTGAAGAGTTTAGAAGAAAATATCGAATGAGTGTTGAGGGGAAATGAGGTCAGAGTGTGACACGCTAACCACGTGACATTTCCCCACGTGGGTGTCTACTAGTCATGGGGCGACTACTTGGATGGATGTACCCCCTCTTCCCCCCGCGTCTCACTTTGCGTTCGGGGTTTTCTCATAAATATTAATTACATTAATATAGACGTTACGAGCTATTAATTTTTTCTATTTTTTTTAGCACCGCGTCTTACTACCCGTTCGGGCTATACGCCTATGTACTAATTACACTAATGAGTTAGGAATTATAAAGGTTTAATCGACAGGAAGCACACTCACATTTGCGTGGAGGGAGAGTGGGAAATCATTTAGGAGAAACTACCCTCAGTGCACCCGACTGGGATCGAACCCTGATCTCTCCGTATTCGATAGTTTAGTCCAATACGAGAGTAGTGCGTTAGATCACGTGGCCACCGAAGTGGGTCAGCTATTAATTAATTAAGGGGTAAGAAGGATAAGAGGAAGTGGGGACAGAACGAACTTATTTGCACTTTAAACCAGAAAATAAAAAATAAAATTTCGTATCATCAAATGAATAACATTGATAACTGAATTTATTCCATGAGTCATATAAAATATTTATTAATAATTAAAGTATTGCTCCGAACGGGAGTTTTAATTTTCTGAATAAAACAAATATAATTTGGGGAGGGGGACATAACCCCCTTTCCCTCCCTGTAAACCCCGCAAACTACGTCCACGGTGGTAGAGATGAGGAAAGTAGAATTTAAGAGGAAACTCATGTTTGAGCGAAGGGAGAGTGGAGAAAACATTTAGGGTAACTACATACCTCCCTGTCACTGTTAAACCGGAGTAGATAAGCTCGACATATAGAGCACGTGCCCCCCGATGTGAGGGTGACTCCGGTGTTAATCAAGACAGCAGAAGGTATTGTAAGAATGAGTCACTTGACCGGCCCAGATATTGATCACAGGTCTGTGATTCACGCTGTGGACTACACGGACACTTTGTATTCGTGGATTAACCGGCTTTGTTGTCTGACTAGTTGGGCTAGGCTTATATTCATGTATAACACACAACCAGGGTGCGTATTTTGACTCCCCGTGTGACACCCATCTCTCTACACCCTTGCTTCGGGGTACCAGAACGTAGACCAGAGGACGAAGGTTAAGGATATTATTCTTTCACTTTTAATAGCGAAAGTATTTTTGTCAAAAATAAATCAAATATTGCTCCAGTATAAACATAGAGTTTATTTTTCCTTCACGTGTTGATATCAACATTTTATGAATATCTGACATGAGCATAGCGGCATTAGATGAGAAACTTTTTAAATGAAGGGGGAAAAATGTCATTACGATTCCAAGACTCCCTCGACAGATATTCAACAACTGTTGATATCACCGTGTAAAGACAAATAAACTATGTTTCTACTGGAGAAATATTTGATTTAATTTTGATTAAAAAAATGTTTTGCTATAAAAATGCATAAACACTAACGTTTTCTTGCGTCTCCTTCCATCCACCTTAACACGGGTGATGGTGGATTAGTCACTTTTTAGGTGAGATATTGGTGTATCAGACACTGTCGACACAACTAGAGGGAATTGTAAACGCATGTTGGAAACTTCATATTATAATATTAATTGGAAATGATTACAATAAATCGCCAGCAGAACTCACTTCAGTACAAGCCATCAAAGCTGAAACTTCGTGCAATATGTCCGAGGTATATTAATTTTTAGTGAGAGGGGGAGCAAGATTAGGTTAGGCTGGGCTAGGCTAGTATTGCTTAATCTATCGTGGGAGGGAAATCATGGTGCAAGATCGTGGTGCAAGGTAGTATTGTCCAAGTCACCTTGGGGGTTTGGGGGAGGGAGAAAGGATTGTAGTAGCCTGGGGTCAAAAGCAGGCGCCCCCAAATTCCTGTGATAGAGAGCAAAAACAATTACAACCCTAAATCGAGTGATTCAGCAAATTTATTGACAGATACAGTAAAAGCTCTAAATGAACATGTCAGAGAAGAACTCCACCCCGATCTTTACAAGATGATGTGCATAGCTCTAATGCTACCGTCAAACAGTGCCAGTGTGAGCATTCATTTTCAACGATGAGGAGAATCAACAACTGGCTGAGATCAACTATGAATGAAGAAAGGCTTTTAGAGATGGTTTTATTTTCTGATAGTGTTGGTGACCTGGTGGTCTAGGGGTAAGATGTCAGACTTCTGTGCTCGGGGCCCGGGGTTCAATCCTCGGTCCCTGCACAGATTTATCTGATTACCAAACCCTTCCTTCATCTCTAACAAGACGTGTATTGATCACAACTTGTGAATGTGTGGAGTGCCAGGCCTCCACCGTGGTCCGGATCCCACGTTAAACTGTAGGTCCTCCATTTCATCTCTCAATCACCCTACCATCACACAGTGTAAGTGCGTATAACCCGAACGGTTAGTAGAACACAGTGATGATGATGATGATGATGATAATAATAATAATAATATTTTCTGATAGTGAAACTGTAAAAACTTTAGATTATGACCTCATAATTGACACTTAGTTAATGAAAGAAGGAAATTGATAAAAAAAAAGCAAATATTGTTTTGGTAAATTTTTGTAAGTAAAGATTGTATTATTTAAATAGTTTGCTGAGTGCTTTAAATGTTTAAAAGTAAACATTATAAGAATAATTAAGTCAGGATTTCATTTACTGTAGTTGTCCTAATTCATTAATAGGCCCAAATAAATGTTATTAAATCTAAACTTATTTAAATAATGTCCAGTAAACTAATTGAAACTAGCCAGAATTATGATCAAAGAATGACTTTTGTTTGTGTTTATTTCTTAATACAATGAAAATATTGCACTTTGTTTTACGTGGGTTATATTTAACGTCTGCAATCCCCCCTTCCCTTCCCACACCTCAACCAGCACCCCCAAATTATACTCCCTAAATCCGCTTATGGGGGGAAGGTTGGTAGTAACCTGAGGTCAAAAGCAGTGCCTAGTCCACCTACGTCCATTTAACACACACATTTAGAGAACACCCTATTGTATTAATCTATCTCTCAACCAACAGTAATAGTTAATAATATTATGATATCATACCTAATTAACACAATTTTCCCTCCTCCACGTTCTCGAAAACGGATCAGCAATAAAATAACGTAAAACTGTTCAAACGCGAGACAAGCCTGTTAGTTGCATCGGTTCAAGCATGCAGATAATATTTGATTGATTTATCTGTAATTAGTTTTGCATTAAAAGCTTTAAACTGATGCGTTTTCGAAACTAATGGGTCTGATTATTTGAAGTCTTCTGATAAGGAACAATAAAGAAAACAACGTATAGGGCCTGCCGACTCAACCAACCACCTCTGACTTTGTTTCAGGCTTCGTGAAGAGGGAAAGAGGGGGTGGTCTAAATTCAGCCCTAGGTTATTTCCTAAAGCAGTACAAATTGCTTGACGTCCCCACCATATGAACGCTACAGGGGGAAAAGGGGGAGAGTCCAATTTAACACGAATTTAGTTGGTGCTGCGATCTGTTAAATAATCATGAAACCTTTCTTATGCACTCAAAATTATGGTTAAAAGAAGTCTGTCATATTTAAATTAACTATATATTAATCTATGAATAATATTTTATATATTAATTAAATATATATTATATATAGATTTAATGTATATAATTAATGTGTATATATTAACTTAAATTAAATATGACACTGACCTCTTTTGACCATAATCTTGAGTGCATAAAAAAGGTTCCATGATTGTATATTTATTTGTGTTTTTTTTGGGGGGGGGGGGTGTTCTTCAGGGGTTTTAGATATAAAAGTTGTTTTTATGGAAGATGTGGGTGTTGTGACTTTCCCCCTGTACTCTTCATATTTGAAATACAAGTTGGTAATGACCCCTTTAATGACAAATGCCTGTAAAATCAATAACTAATAAACAACCATTGAGGCCTATACGGATGGGAATTGTAAATAATACTGCTTGCTGTGGCGCGCTCAAGTAGCAGTGAGCACAACTCACATTCAGGGGGTTTAAATTGACATGAATCCGATAACCTAGCTCACTCGATAACATGTCTACCTAATGAACTAAGGGTCCCGGGCTCAATTCCCAGCATCGCCGAAATATTTATAATTGGAGAAATGTGGGTTTACACTTTCACAATGATGAATTAACGGCCGGGGGACTGATTGTTGTGCCTGTCCTAGTCTTAAGTTAGTTTATAATGTATTTGAAAATGTGACAGCCTAAAGTGGAAAATATATGTGGCTTGAATAAAAACTGACCTAAGCCATAGACTTGAAACAGTAATGGATGTAAGTAAGTGTAAATTGATATGAACTTCTATATTATGTAATATTTAGATTCTTAGAATAGTTTGTTTAGAATACGAGTAAGGTTAGCGTGCCTATAATGTTCTCAATGGGGAATTTGTTTGTCGTTGATAGGTTGTCACCTTTCATACTAAATGTTGTCTATATTTATTATTCTCTTTTGTTTTCAAATACTACTATCAAATATTAAATAAATATCTACTTTTATATTGCTTTCGTCCTTTTAAAAAAATTAATAATGCCTAATACCTGATATTTATGTTGAAGAGTGTACAGACTTTGTGAGGTAATTATTTGGTAGAAATTAGGTCCATTAGGTCCATTAACTTGGAGTACCACTTTCAAATCTTGAATTTGTTTCGATGAAAAAGTTTTGTACTAGTTTTGTACTAGTTTTGTACAACAAATAAAAAGATTTGTACCCCCACCAATTTTGAGTAATTAACATATCAAAATGGCCACTCCAAATTAAGAGACGACTACATCTTTAGAATTTTGAAGTTTTTCCTAAACCAAAATTTTGTACTAGTTTTGTACCTTTTTTTTACCACAAACAAAAAGCTTTGTACCCCCACCCATTTTGAGTAGTTAGCATACCAAAGCGGTCACTCCAAATTAATGGGTGGGAGTACAAGACTTTTTATTTGTGGTACAAAACGGTATAAATTTAGTAAAAAAAAAAAAGTTGGCATTGAAAAAAGTTCAAAATTTGAAAGTGGTACGCCAGCATTAACATGGATGACCACTTTGATATGCTAATTACTCAAAATAAGTGGGAGTACAAAATTTTTGTTTGTGGTACAAAATGGTACAAAACATTGGCATCGTAAAAAGTTCTAATTTCGAAAGTACTGCTTTTGTCTATTGTCCTTTGAGCCCCTACAGATTCACTCTGGTTGTGTCTGGTATTCTTATCTTGTCTTTTACGCTTCACTTTATTAGATATAATAAAGGAGACTACACGGTATTTGAACCCCGATCTCCACATTATTGACAGTCCAGTCTATTTAAAGAGTGACGCCTTTAAACCATACGACCACCGATGCGGACTGCGTTTCCTTAAACTGCATTTTACGCCTACTGAATTATTGAATTAAATTAAGTTGTTGATCGACCAAACTTGCGTAAAATCTTTCTTACCGTATTTTGATATACTGTATAGTCAGATTTTATATTAAAATGATGCTTTTTTTTATTAAGAGTATTTACCTCGATGAGACTCGTAATAAAGTTTTTCCAAAACAAATTAAAAAAAGACAATGGTTTAAGCTCCTCCCGTATCTCAAACAACTTGAAGTAGTTTCCAGTTTGGCAACACAATCTCCCAATTAGAACACGATGATCTAATGATATGATAAGCAGCACTTGAATGATAAGCATATCGAGATACCACCTGTTTTGTTAATAAAAGAAAAATAACCAGTAAGTAAAAGTTGGGGTACAGAGCATACACAGCGATCGTCAGCATCAAATCTAGAACCTGTTCCTCATCACACGACTGTGAGACTAAAGACATAAGGATTGACATGTAGTAAGGACCGGAGACGAAGCGAGGTCCTTTGGCAGGGATGCCTGTAAGTGATACCACGAGGATCAAAACCAGAGGGCTGTACCAATGGTCGTCAACGAAACAAAGAGAGGGGGCACATTTATCTAGAAACAGTCAGCGATATTTAAAAAAAAATCAACGTTTTGAGACTATCGGTGACGATTCCACGACNAACGTTTTGAGACTATCGGTGACGATTCCACGACGCTTCGGATCACTCAGCGTCGGAGCGAGTTCTTTCGCGATAGATATTAACAACTTTGCAAGACTTTAATCTCAAAGGCTATTCGTAATAGCGAGAATACACTATGGAACTAATATTGTTGGTGCTAAAGTTCTGACACACAAGAACTGTCAGTGAATCTCAAGTTCGAAGACTACAGGCCTGTCAGCAATAGTGCGAGGACATTCCAAGGATAACGAAAGGCCTGACTTACAATACCTGTCAGCAAACTTGCAAGAGCCAAGTCTGTCGGCATCAATCATAACATCTGACAACGAAAGTAAACAAGATGCAGGGCAGAAGAGGTACCATCTACCACGTCCCCGACACGCTTGGCGGGAACATTGCTGATCTACACATTCGCAAGAAGTATTCGAGCAGTCGCTACTTCTACACTCTACCTGCCATCATAAAGGTCATCGTCATTGTAAGTAACTTTTCATGTCATTTCGTCCCCCCCACAGAGATATCAAAAATCAATGCCAAAAATATTCACGGTTGATTTGAATACGGAAAAATCTAGAGTTACAAGAAACGTGTTATTGTATTTTGTTTTATAAGGATGTTCAAAAGTCATTTTTTAGAATACGAAGTGAAGTCAAAGGCGAAGTAGATCTTGAATAAATTTGGTGCCTAACGGGATCAACTCAGGACAAATGTGGCTCTACTTGAATGAAAGAGTAGCAGCTTAGGTCTATAAAACTGAGATTATAAAGCCTGGTTGGTTCGCTGTCCTGATCTCATGATACACAATCAGCAGAAGTTGGCACGGTCTTCGCCAACAGACAGCGGCCGCTCTGTCGGTATGGATAGATTGCGGGCTGACGCTTGTTTCCCCCTCAGTACTCTACATTCACCGTCTCACCCATTTTTGATAGTAAAGCAAAGACTGAAGAAGCTATGAAAATAGGTATATGTTTAAAATGTGCTTGTAAAGTAGTCATAGATAATTCCAATGAGATAGAATAGTGAGGATTAGCATACTCACATCCATTACTGTTTCCAGCCTGTGCCTGTGTCAGTTTTTTATTCAATACATATATTTTCCACTACTGGCTGGCTAGGCCTGTCGTAGCTTCATATGCCTTATAATCTAACTTAAGACTAGGCCATGCAAAACATCCATTCCCTGGCCGTTAATTTATCAATGTGAAAAAGTAAACCCATAATTCATCAATGATAAATTTTTTTAACATCCTGGGAATCGAACCCGGGACCCTCAACTCAGTATGCAGACACCCTACCGATTGCGCTAAGATGTTGGATCGAGTATGAAATATAGTTTTGTATTATTTATATTTTCTTAACTTCATACCACTGGTGTTAAAATTTTGTTGGGCTTGGAAGTAATTATATTGGTAATATTAAATTTAATAGATTTTCCTTTACTTACTTACCTGGTTTATCTATGCTTTCGGTATGGTAACTAGTTTAAAAATTATTATTTATTTAAAAATGTTATCTATATTAATAAAATGAATAGTTTGTCTGTCTGTCATGAGAGTTACGCGATACCTAACGCATGCAGAAGTATGACATTTAAAAATTAGTAGGCGCTTGCACAAACATTTGCACCTCGAAACAGAAATTTTAAAATTTTGACAAAATTTGTTTGGATTAATTAAAAACAGAAAAAAATGAAGAAATATTAACGCCTCAAGATATATTTAGTAATATATTTCATACAATTGTGCAATGCGGGCTAGGGGACGGCCAGACTGGGCGAGCGACTAAAAGATAAAATAGAAAACATTGGTTGTAATGAGAGTTGGCCAGACTGGAGCAAGTGCTTGAAAGATAGAACTGGTAAGATTATAAACCCATCTGTAAGACTGATATGTTAAAATACTTCAATATTATAATAAAAGTAGGCCTTTACAAATAAGAATCATCATTAGCGTGGAGAAAAGATGAGAAAACCACAACAATAAATCACTTGTGAAAAACCACCTTCAGTTCACTGAGCCAAGATTCGAACCTTTGCCACCTCGTTAACAACTAACAAGAGCTATCAGCTAGTCACGCGCTCGCTCGCACGCGTGTCAGTCTGGACGAACCCGGTTGCCGCTGTGCACAAACATGACGTGTACCTGGAAGTCGGAATCTAAAAATTCTGATTAGATTTTCTTTAGACCCATTTTACCCTTTTTGTGTGCAGTTTTTTCATATTTTTAACATTTATACCTGTTTTAACCTATAATATTTCTCCCGGCTAACGCCGGGTATTTCACCTGGTATTTAATGAGAGATTTCAAATCTGTTTTAATATATCAACGTTTTATTTTTCCTTAGAATATTTTGAAGATGACAGGGTTATTGTGGGTTTAGAAGCCAAAGAGAAAGAGATTTGACCTTTGACTTCAAAATTTCGAAGCTTTGCACACCCCTTATGTAGGGGTTTATTTTTGTTCGTTCTAGGTAAATATATTAGACTATATACTCGTATATGTCAAATGGTCCAAACATTAAGAATAGTGAAATAGTCTGTTTCGAAGGAGTCTCGAAATTTGTTGAGTAAAAATGAATACCTTCACTGAAATATGGCCTAGTTTTTATCGCTTCTATTTAACAAACAAGGTTACAGCGCATATATTTTTTAACACCACGTTATACTACCCATTCGAACTACTTACGTTTGTAACATAATTTTAAAAAATTCAATTTATTTTGGTTTTCCAAGTATGTTACTTTATCTATATGGTTTAAAAAGAGTAACTTATTTCCAGAAGATTCACAAAGTGTTTTGGTTTCTAAATAATCAAAGATAATCAAAACTATTCCTCTAACCCATATTTATAACCAATGCAATGCTCTTTTTTTTAAACTTAGGAAAAAGATGATATAGTGTTTGCGCTCATGTGGAATAAATAAAGTGCCTATTGTTTTACAAATTCTTCTTAAGAGGGCTACCTTTTATAGTTTTGGACCAGATTGCAGCCATTGAATGGTCTTGCTATAGTTGAATAATGGGTTTGTTAGTTCAAAATAGGTATTATCCCAAAATTAAACTGCAATACAGGGTAACATGGGGGACCCCCTTCTGCGGTGGAAAGGAGACACACAAACAATTAAAACAGTTCATATAATCAAGTGTACCATTTCACCTTGTTTCCGAGCTATAGTACTGTATATACTCCAGTAATGTGGAGCTGATTAACATAATAGGAAGTGCTCAAAATGTCCACCTACGGCCTGAATGCAATCCTGCAGTCATCGTGTCGTAGAATGTCGCACTCTTTCAAAACTACAGCGCGTTGAAATGCTTGCATTCAAGCCGAACGTGTACATTTTGAGCACTTTATATATCGTTAAACAGCTCCACATTACTGGAGAACAAATATGACTGTAGCTCGGAAACAAGGTCAAATGGGACATAGGTTTTATGAACATTTTTTAATTGTTTGTGTGTCTCCTGTCTACCACAGAAGTGGGTCCCACGATTTAAGGTATATTCGGTATATCAAAAAGTATTTTTTACCATAAGCTACCATCTGCTTCAGTGGCGGAATGGTCTAAGGCGTCACTCTCGTGTTAGACTGATATACTGATGACGGGGGGGATGAAGGTTCACTCAATCCTGTTCGGGTGTACTGAAGGTGGTTTATCATACATGGTTTCCCATTCTCTCTCCACCCAAATGTGGGTACTCTTCCTCTAAATTCATTCTTCATCACCCCTCGCCTATTAGCATAATTAGTACATAGGCGTATAACTCTAACATGTAGTAAGACGTGGTCCTAAAAAAAATTACGATGTAAGAAATATAAATTTGAAACTTGTTGCTTTTTTTTCTTCTTCAGACACCTTAGCACAGTCGATAGCGTGTTACCATACTGAGCTACAGAATTAAGGGTCCCGGGTTTGATAACTGGCATTGCTGAAAAATTTATAATTGGTCAAACGTGAGTTTCCCCTTTCACAGTGATGGATTAACGGTTGGGGGCTGGTTGTTGTGTCTGTTCTATATTTAAGTTAGTTTATAAGTCCTGTTCTGATCTGAGTCGGTTCAGAAAGTGCACATCAGATACTTCAAATAAATTTAAAAAAAAACTCAAATCGGCCCACAATTTTTTTTAACGGCCCTTGATATTAAAAAGGTTGTGGATCCCTGTCATAGATCATGTGGCCACCCTAGCGAGTTACTGCTATGTTGATGTTGATGCTGATGTTGGTGTGGATGCAGGTGATGTTGATGGCGGCGGCCGGTGTGTTCCTGAGCACTAGCCCTTGCGACGGATCCAAATCTTGGTACACGTGGCTGTACCCCTCAGGGACCCTGGCGGTGGTGTCCCTGTCATTCCTCATGTACGTGTTGTTTGTACTAGGGTTGGCCGAGGACAACCCTAAACCATGGGTGCTCGTGGTGAGTATCATCCAAATGCACACCCATGCCGCGCATACTCGGCACACTGGGCAATATCGGACAAGCGGTTAGCACTCTTTGACACTGACCCAGGCCACTAGTAGTTTTTTTAGCACCGCGTCTTACTACCTGTTCAGGTTATACGCTTATGTTCTAATTATACTAATGAGCTATGGATGACGAAGGTTGAATTTAGAGGAGAAAAAGTGCAAAACCATTTAGGAAAATCACCCGACTAGGATTTGAACCTCGATCTCCCCTTCATTGGCAGTATAATATATTGCGAAAGTTACGCCTTAGACCACGTGGGCACCGAAGCAGGTGACACTAGTGTTCCGCAACCAGCTGGTTTTACGGATTAGGATTCATACACAATTACACATGCAAGGTAGAGGAGCAAAAAAGAGAAAAGTTCAATTTAAACTCAAATTGAGTAGGTGCTGACATCTGTTAGGCAATCATGAGACCTTTCTAATGTACTATGTACTACGATTAAAATAAGTCTTTGTCATATTTTAATTAATTAAAAAAGTATTTGCTGTTTTTTTTATGGAGTTTGAGATATAAAAATTGTTCTGGAAAATATATGTAATGTGTATAGGGTAGGGGATGAAGAAAAATGCATTTTAAAGGTATTATATACTCGCATTTGCTTGGAAGGAGAGTGGGAAACCATTTGGGAAAAACCTACCTCAGCAGATTTAACCGAGATTTCTTCTCTGACCTCCCCATAATCAGCAGATCTGTCCAACACGAGAATGACGTCTTAGAACGTTCAGTCACTGAAGCTGAGTTTTTATTAGGTGGTTTTCTCAAGTTCTATATTAACGCAAATGCTGGTACATTCCTATAAATTCAACCTCCTCATCCTTAGCACATTATTGTAATTTTTACATATATAGTGTAATGATACTGTTTTGGGCCCCTCTTACTTATTTGAAAAACATGGATGAAGTATAATTTTTATCTTTTAAACTAAAGAACTGTAAGTAATTTTTCCTTTTAAAACTTAATCTATAGATGACTAAGCAAAATTGAACGATTTAATTTCAGTACAAGATTCTAAATACAAATTATATCTTTATTAATAAGATTATTTTAATTTATTATAATTTATTTCTATATGTTTTAAGCCCATAAGGCATTTTCAGAAGTAAATTCAAACATACTAAGATTTAAGTCTTTCTTTGTTTAAAAACTTATTTCGTTTTGTTTAAAAATCTGGCGATGAGCTGGCTACTTTTTACCCAATAGGAAGCTAGCCTCCACAACATCAAGTTGCCAAGAGTTCTCCTATTAGTTGGTTTTAATACTGAAGACAAGGGGTCTAAGAAGCAAGCGGTAGCTCATATATAAGGGGCTGGAGCAGCTTGTGCGACGTGCCTAGAGCAATCTCTATCTCAATTTATGACAATCTCTATCTCAATCTATAGCAATATCTATCTCAATCTAAAGCAATCTCTATCTCAATCTAAATCAAGCAATCTAGCTTTGGCTCTCCGCGTCAGATGGTTAAACGAATAAGAACTGTTTCCCTTTAATGTTGAATTTATAATATTGAAAGTGTAATTAATTAATTAAATCGTGTATAAACATTGAAATTTACTAATTTCAACAGGAATAACTATAATAAATCCTACTGTGGGCTATGCATATAATCGGATCATCACATAGCCGTGTGATATCAAGTGCGCAGTAACACAACTGGTATCCCAACCTTGGGACGTATGAACAAAAAAAACAACCGTTATCTTCATAATTGCTGCCCAACCATGGGGCGTGCACAGGTCGTCATCATTATCAAAAAACCTTATCATCATAATGGGCCTACGTACAGCCCGAAAGGATGGTAAAACGTGGAACCGCTTCGGTGGACGCGTGGTCTAACGCTTTAGTCTCGTGTTGGACCAGTCACTAGACTGATGAAGACGGGGAGATCAGGGCTCGATCTCGGTCGGGTACACCGAGGGTGGTTTTCCCTAAATGGTGTTCCACTCTCCCTCCAAGCAAGTGTGGGTGCACTTCCTCTAAATTAAACCTTCCTAATCCCTAACACTTTAGTGTAATACATAGGCCTGACGTGGTTCTAAAAAAAGAAAAGAAAGTAAAACGTGGTGCTAAAAACAAGCTTTTTAGCTGGCAGATAAGTACCTACCTTTGAAAATTGGACTGTACATGTGTTTGCTACTTGAGCTGGCTCATAAATCATAATCATCAAGTTTCGCGTGTGAACAAGAGCAGAGGCACTATCTTGGAGTGATTAGTAATCAAACAGTGGTCCGTCATCTGATGAGCTGAGTACTCGCGCCATCGATCAGATTAGCACCGACACATCTAATTGAAGCAACAAATGAAGATGATTTGCTCTCGCAATACGCAACAATGACGAACTTCGGTGCTCCTCTTACTTACACGTGTATTATATGTATATTTATATACGTCATTACAGAGGCTGCCTTAACAAAATATGAGTGAAGGATGACCCTGGGTAAGAATAGCTCAGTGGTAAGCGCAATGGCATACTAAATCAAAGGTCCTGGCTTCAATGCCTATTTCCATCTGTAATTTCTCAATTTAAAGTATATGTATAACTATATATATATATATAAAGCCATAGAATATTGTGTTGTGTGACAAGTATGGGTGGGGAAGGGGGCCAAAATCTGGTATTGAATGCTGAAGCCAACCTTAAAATCATTTTAATACTCTTATTAATGACATATTGAAAATAAAATTCAAATCAATAATGGTAGTAAGGAGTTGAGAATTCTCAGGTAAAATTTTCACAACATTAATTGCCAGTCCTGCAAGGTCCGTGAAGTTGGCAGCACCACAAACGGCACAAATTCTGAAACCTATACCAATATTTAGTGCTGAATTTGTGCCACAAGAATATCCTATCCCCATAATTTGTGCCACCA
>CABEEJ010010116.1:0-15479 GCA_901482245.1 Timema douglasi
GGTCCTCCATTTCATCTCACAATCACCCTACCATTACACACTAGCGTAAGTGCGTATAACCCGAACGGGTAGTAAGACGCGGTGATGATAATAATAATAATAATATATTCAGCTAAATTTATGTTATATAAGTAGTAATTATAAAGAATAAAATTAATAACATGTATCACCCGCAAAGTTGAAAATAATGTGTGTTTCCCCAAAATATTCCCCCCAAATTTGGATATAAAATGTGGGTGTGTATGTCCCCTAAAAGAAATGGAAAAGTAAGGCCCATCCGTATATTTTAATATAATGAAAATTAACAAGTATTATATTGCCATTTGTGACTAATTTTTCTATGATTATTTATATACTAATTAAAATGACTTTATGAACAATAAAATTAAGATTTATTATTTTGATTTCATAAATAAATTATATTTATATTGATCAGTTAAACTTATATATGTAACGGTTGCAATACCAAGATTATGTAAAAATTGTCCAGAGCAAAGCTTTATCAAACAGATTAGTAATAAAGTAGTAGAGTTTTAGTTCAAACCAGTTCAATCGGAAAATTAATGAACTTTTTCCAGAATCCATAAAAAAAATTGTTTTGGCAGTTTGTTGTTATTGAATACTAGTTGATTATTAACAAGAATAAGTGTAACTTTTTGAGAAAAGAACATGACTAAATTTAGTATTCAGTTAATGTATTACACTATTGCTGAGTAAGTACATTGGTAGACAAACCAAATAATTAACCAAGGAAATGCGAAGTATTAGTTAATGTGGGGAAATCAAACCCTGACCTCTGTAGGTGCTATTGAGGAATCGTTGAGCGACTATAAATTATTACAGTCGGTCAATATAATCATCTATCCGGGATATAAAAGGGTGGGGCACCACGCTTGGTCGGCTATTTATAAGCGTTTGTAGAGCGAATCAAGATGGACAAGTTACAACAGTTGATAAATATTGTTGACGCCGTGCAGACCTTAAAATTGAGTGATCTAATCGTCGATCAAAAGTACTCGGCGGATAGATTAAAAGCGGTCGATACAAAGTTCGGGAGACGCCTAATAGCCTATTTAGATGGTGAGTTTTGTGTATTTTAACCCTGTCGTTTCGGTACTCTAACAGATGAAGACGTGTGTGAGTTAAATAAAGAAAAACTGGTATTTACCTGCGCCGGAGTAAAACCCGGTTCACCCACCATGGTGTACTTTGAACGCGTTTAAAAGTCAAGCAGTCGGGTATCGGCCGGGAACGTATTGCACATTAGAACCTACAAATCATCCAGCACGTTTAGAGGTCAGGTACGCTAACCATGCTTAGAAGCGGCTATATTAATTTAATGTTTGTGGGTCGGGGTGTGCTTATATGACGGCAGAAAATATCCACAGTGTGGATGTGAGCGACAGACATGTAGTGAACCACGACAGAGGTGTACCACAGGATCGAGGCTACAAAGAGTTCTGCGGCTCTCCACTGAAGTACAAGGGGGACGTTGTAGCCGTGTTGCCCAGGATGCCGCAATCACCCACCATCACCCTTCAAGACGCAAGAGTCACCAGAGTCGTCTGTCTAGAGTACTCACAGACCTAAATAATATTACTGTTTGTAAATTAATTGCTGATTGTCAATAAAAAAACTAGTAAGAATATGTTGTTGGTAAGGTGATAAGTTCACGCACACGGTGTTCAATATCTTGTGATAGTGTACCAGCATTTGCGTGGAATGACAGTTGGAAATAGCATAGAATATGTTCAGCCTTTGGCGGTGGAAAAGTTTGAACCCCGTTCTCCACAAACCCTTACCAATTAATGTTACGCAATACAAAAGAAGTGTAGTTAGACTATACTTTCTACGTATTTCAGAGAAATAACCATAGTTACAGAACTGTTGATTGCCACACTGTATTCTGGAGGGAGAGGTGGAAAATAGCCTCAGATTGATAGGTCTGTGTTCGAACTCCATCCTAGCTATTTAAAAAATATAATCAAAAAGCCAGTAATGTTAATGTTTCAGCAATGTGTTTGATATTATTTACTGGTCAAGTTCGAAAACGAGTATAACCTCGCACAATGTTGCTGTCGCAAAGCTCTGTCCTGTTGGTTTCCCCATCCTCCAGACATTGATGATTGCTTCCATTAGATGGCCGAATATAGCAGGACAAAAACAAGTTGGAATAACAACTAGACTAGAGCTACAAGGTTAAAATATATACCATATTCAACAAGATAGAGAACACGGTAAGGTACGGATATCAAACCCGGTTCTCTGAACAAATAATTAGTTGTTATTGTTATGATCCTGTCCAGGGTTTGAACCCAGCGAGTGTCGAGCGAGCTTCTAAACACTTGATATCGGGTCCGAGATCACGGGTCCGGGGGTCTCGAACCCTGAATTGTCAGTGGCACCCCGTGGCACACGTCATTTTAGAAACAGATTATGGGAAGGTCAGGGTTTGATCCCTCAGCAAGTTATTTTATTTTGTTTATTTATTTTTTGGGGTAAAATTCCATTAATCGTTTTCCACTTCCAAATCAGTAAAATTGAGATACATTCCCTTTATTCAGCCTAGACATGTAGAACGCTGGGAGTTTCTGTGAGTATTATAAGTTTTAATAAATTTGCTAAACAAATCCACGCCCTATATATATAATAGATTCCTTCATCAGCACCAAGTCTATTAAGGGAGGTTTTCTAATAGACTTTCCACTCTCCCTCCATGCATATGTAGGTACAATTCCTATAAATATGGCTTGTAGTTTAAGTGGCTATTTGTGTGTGTGAATGTTATTTACTATACCAACAAAATATAGTTTCGAGCATTAAATTCCATGACACCCTTGACAGATATTCAACAAGTGTTGATATCGCCGTGTAAAGAAAATTAAAGTTATAAATTATTTAATCAAAACTTCATACCAAAATCGGCCTTTGTGGACAAGGAATAATTAGCGAGAAAAATATATACTGTTTTCGTAGAGATGTGTATAGACCGTTTTCGATCACAACCCTATTAAACTGAGGGTATTTTCCCTATATTATTTCAAACTCTCCCTCCATCCAAATGTGGGTACTCTAAGTTTTCCATATCCTACCCCATTGTATGAGTAGTGATAGCTACAATTGTTTAATACTTATATGTACAGGGTAACACAAGACATTGAGAAATTATAAGTACCAATTTTCCTCACTAGATGGCACAGAATGAAAGTTTGATATATCATAATAATTTATATTGAAATATTGAAGGATTCAGACAGTAAAGCATGTGTCACCATATATATATATATATATATATATATATTATTTCTAGGTGCATCATTTGGAGGTGAAATAATTGTACACACACATATCTTGTTACACACAAATACCGTAAACTCCTTTCCCCCCAATAATTAATAAGCGGTCAACATAGGGTGGGGGTGGGAGGGGATTTCGAAAGAAAGTGATCCTGGGAAGGGTCTATGATCCAATACCCTCTCTCAATACGTCTAACATGTTACAATACTACCTCTATCAGTATACTGTCAAGGATGGGGAGATTGAGGTTCGAATCTCGGTCGGATGAACTAAGGTGGATTTCCTCAAAGGATTTTCCACTCTCCCTCCACGCAAATGTTGGTTCACTTCCTCTAAATTCAAAGTTCTCAATTATCAATCTGTTAGTTTAATTAGTAATTAAGTAGTTCGAGGTTTGACCCTATACTCGGTAAACTAGGCATGTTTTCCACTCTCAAGATTATTTATTCTATAGTCTTCGCCAGGGATGTTGTTATAATAAGAGGTAAATGCTCTAGATTTTTTTTAAATATAACTTTGCTTATCCTACTCCATTAGTGTAATCACATTATTGTATGGGGGAGAGCATCTCTCCTCAGGGTACCCTCCTCTCTCGTTGTATCCACCAAAGAACCCACACCTTAGATTTGCAAGGTAATCTTTCGCACATGACCGAACTGGAAGCAGTTATTAAACCGAACCAGTCCGCTGGGACAACTTGTGTTTCTCCATCTTTCAGTGGATCCCACACAGTATTTCGATAGTATAAAGTCTCGAAGTGTGCTCCCCTGGAGTTAGAGTGACAATGAAGTTCAACTGCCGTCTTTCTCCAGTCTTCTGGTACTATTTACACTGGGAGGGCATCTGGGCAACAGTTTTTATAGAGAATCTACTCTACACCAGATCCTCCTGGATCTCGATCTCATCAGACTTTGTACAAGTCAGGAGTCACTTTGCCACGGCCCTGATCAGCCACTCCCATCACCAGCCTGTAGGAGCAATGCTGGTTCCCCAGTCTAGGCTGTGACCGAGTCACAACATGGAAGGGAAATGATTGCATTGACTCACCAACTCTGCCTCCATTTGGCTGCTCTACGAGGCTCCTCACAAACACATCACCTCACCACCCAGATTGTTTTCAACTGAGACAGGGTGACCTGGTGGTCTAGGGGTAAGGTGTCGTACTTCTGTGCTGGCGGCTGGGGTTCAATCCTCGGTCCCGGCACAGATTTATCTGATTACCAAACCCTTCCTTCACCTCTGACAAGACATCTTGTGAATGTGGGGAATGCCAGGCCTCCACCGTGGTTCGGATTCCACGTTAAACTGTAGGTCCTTCATTTCATCTCACAATCACCCTACCATTACACATTAGCGTAAGTGCGTATAACCCGAACGGGTAGTAAGACGCGGTGCTAATAGTAGTAGTTCAACTGAGACGAGTAACCGTCACCGAAGTTACGCCTCTAAGCTGCCCCACCCCGAGAGTGAATAAGAGAAGATCGACATGCGCGGGCCCGTACGCGCCAGTGACAGTGCTGTGAAGTTAACGGCCGGTCGAGTAGCGCGAGATTTGAAATCTCGTCCAGTACATGTGAGAGTGTTCCAGAACAGTGCACTTCCCTTTCCCCTTTTTCCTGCCTTGCTTCCCGCGCTGTGAGAACACGTGACTCTACCTTAGTGTATATAATGGCAGGACTCTATTGCCACGACACACATTTCTCCGCATTCTCTAGGTGAGACACTTAGTGTCAATTTAGATTTAGTTTACTTATATCAAAATTCTGTTTGGTTATCGACGAATTCTAAATTACGTTTTGGACAATATTTACTTATGATTTAGCTTAATTTACTATATATTAGAACTGCGATTTTGTAGAGGTCATGTCGGCGCAGTTTTGGACTTAGAGATATTACTATTCTTGCAAACGTATCTCGTCCGCTTCATGGATCGTTTAGGGACTGTTAACACCGCCACTTTTGGGTTGCGGGATGTTTAGTAATATTGTACCTTTTGGGTATTTGGGTAAAATCCTGTGAGACGGTCTTGTTACTGTCATTATTGGAGGATTGAATTTCCATAGATCTGAACTTTGTTGGTTATACCTGGGGTCGCGAACCCGGGCTCCTAGCGTGTTAGTATAGTTTATTGCTAGGATATTCTATTTTTTTATCCATCTGTGTAATGGACCTTGGTTCAACTTGTTGGGCTTTAGAATGGGTGTGATGGTAACCCTTTTTGGGAACTCTTTCTTATTCATAAGTGATTGGGGAGTCGTCGATGGCAAACAGTCTAGGTCTAGTGTTTATTCTTAGTATGCAGGTTATGGTTCCTATGCTCTATTATTATCATCATACATTACGGACTTGTATGAAGGTCAATTTAAATGTTTGTTAATGCTGTGGGTCCCCTCGGCGGCCATATTATTACTTGGGGTCGTGCCCCATTATTTGTTTGTATATTGTTTACTATGGCCTTGTTTTGCCGGTGCCTAACTCTGGGCATGCCCCACTCTTTTCTCCTGGAGTATTGTTATTGTTGAAAATAAATAAACTCTCTTGTGACCAACCTGACTTTTATTTGTAATATAAATAAAGGGGGGTGGGGCGGAGTTACAAGGCAAGAATGCCTGGAGGGTCAGTTAAGTTTCCTCTGACCCGCACTGAAGGAAAGCATACTCAATCTCCCAGCTGCCTCACTTCCTCCACAGTCTCGGGAAGCTTTGACTAATATTCCACATTTCACAAGATTGTGGGAGATGATTTCCCCCTTGGCTTTATGAGCCAGCCCAGAGTCACTAGTACCTGGTTGGGATTAGGAGAGGATTGCTTTATTACCTTTTGGTTCCACCACCTCCCACCTTGTCCCAACAAGCACACCCTGGGCCAGGCTACTCTTCCTCTCACTTTCATCATCAGAGCTGCCATCTAAATGGTTAGGAACATACAATCAGTGTTGGCAGAACTAGGGAGTAGGATTTCCTATGGTCATCACTCTTTGAAAATAGCTTTTGCCCTTCTCTAGATTTATTTGACTCCCCTCTTATATTTTCGAATATGCTTGGATTTAAAAAAATCCAAATAGATCTAAATGTATTGAATTAAAGTTTTAAAAATCTTTAGAAGTCCATTCTAAATATCTTTTAGGGGCATCAAAATATAAAAAATAATATAAGGAAAGACCATTTGAAATAGATTCTAGGAGACTATAATTTAAAAAAAATAATCGAGGACAACTCCAATAGCTTAAAGGCATCCCATTATCAAAGGTTTGCCGTGCAAGGGTCCCTGAAACTCTTTAGGCCAGGCGAGGGGGACAAGTCCCTCAAAATCCATTTTTGCCTACCCCTCCTCTTTTACAAAATTTCGTTTTTCTTTAATAAAGATAGAGTTTTGTAAATTTTTGATTAGAGAAAAGGTTTAGTCACCCATGTTTCATAATCCAAAATTGTGAATTTTCAAATAAAAGTATTTCCCATTTGATCTAATGTATTGAAGACTTTTACTCATATATCTAACTTCAAGCTGTTTGTGGGTTGATAATTGGACCCCCTCCCCCTTGTCTTGTCCTCATTGTATAAATGTTCTCGGAACTACCAGTTGAATGATTTCAAGTTGAGAGGTTTTGCTGTTTCTTAATCTAAAAGACCTACCTGATTCCACAGTTCTCCTCTGGGATGTCGAGTTCCACCAAGGAGATGATTATAAGTAATAGTTTAGTTCCACCACTTTTATGGGCTGTGGAGGATTCTTCCCAATGTTTCATGGAAGTCTATAAGAACAGGAGGAGCTTCGCACAGGAAATTACAAAATTAAATAAGATCAAAATTCATTAAAGCACTAAAGGTTAGAACCTTAATTATCTCTATAAATTAAGGAAGGATATAAAGTTATGTTTGTACTAAGCTACTGCACTAGGACTACTTACTGCTTCTTTGAGTTGTCATGAAGGAGCTTGACCCACTCCCCCTACCCCCAATGTAGAAACTCGACTCAATCCCCTTACTACACCCCCAGTGGAGGAACTCGACCACGCCCATTCTCCCCACACTTACTAATACTTCCTCTTGACATTGTCAATATCTTTTCATAGTTTGGACATCTTTGTTGCCTGAATAATGATCACAATCACAACATTATTTTTAAAAAAGTACTTAAACAGAATGCCCACCGACTTGAAAAACAGGGAAAAGTCAGGGAATTAGATAAAATTTCTGGAATTTTCACAAATTCTCTAAAAAAATACACAACTTTTATCTACAATAGTCCAAATATATATATTTCAGTTAATACACACTACAAATCTCGTTTCACAGTCAAGCATACTAATATTAATTCTCCAAGTCAACAGGTAATTTTTGTGTCTTTCCACCCCTCTTAAGCCCAAGCTGAGGCTTGTTTATACCAGGGGTCCCCCCCTTCTATGACTCAAACCCACACCTCTCCAGACTTGATGAATCCCCCCCCCCACTCCCGCCAAAAGACAAGATATTTCAAGTTCAAAGAAAATGTCATTGTAATTAGCTTTTTATTACAAATAGATTAAGGCTAAAAATGCTACAGTTTGCAAATATATACTCATTTGAAATTAATAAATAATAAAAATATAATTACATGAAATTAATATTTTTAAGGCAATATTTCAAAGAAAAGGAACAAAATGTCAACACAGTGTGTTGTAAAGAAGAAGAAATGAAAACAATAATGGTTTGATAAAGTCCTAGTTGCTTTGGCCCATATTAGGCACAGTAATTTCTTCCTTTGCGATGACAATAAATAAAAGGCGTCGACTATTTCTTCATTGGGAATCGACTCAAATACGTCTTTGTCTGAAGCTAAAATCATAAAGCTCTAAAACCATCTCCCATCCCAGACATGAGCCTGTTTTTTATTACTTTAACTTGGCTCATAGCTCTTTCAGCCAAACAACTGGTTACTGTCAAAGATATCAAAGTTGTAAAAACAACTTTCAATCTCTTGAAGCCCGAAAAATTAATCAAGCCCCTATAAGGTTTCAAAAAACCCTTTGTCACCCAGAAACTCTTAATCTGTTCAGGTTAGTTTTCTGTTTTACACAGATCGATACTAGACAACTACACTCCGATTATGGAACACGGAATGGCCCTGTAGTACACATCCAGTGCTGGTGACTCATGTGTCACCATGAAAACTGTTCAGTGCGCCACTCACCACTTCACTTGCTGTACGTCGGTCGTCTGCCTCGGGCCACTGTCACGAGTGTCGGCAACCGTGATTTGTCCTCTCTGAATATTTGAATTCCTACAACTAATTTTTTTGTTAAAAAATGCAATGATTGCTTCTATTCTTCACAAACAAACTATATATTTTTATAAATTATTATTATTATTATTATTATTAGCACCACGTCTTACTACCCATTCGGGTTATACGCTAGTGTGTAATGGTAGGATGATTGTGAGATGAAATGGAGGACCTACAGTTTAACGTGGGATCCGAACCACGGTGGAGGCCTGGCACTCCACACATTCACAAGNTACAGTTTAATGTGGAATCCGAACCACGGTGGAGACCTGGCATTCCACACATTCACAAGATGTCTTGTCAGAGGTGGAGGAAGGATTTAGTAATCAGATAAATCTGTGTTGGGACCGGGGATTGGACCCCGGCACAGAAGTCCAACACCTTACCCCTAGACCACCAGGCCACCACTTTTTATAAACATCTTATTTTTTACTGTAACGTAATTATAATTTTTCATGCCCCCAAGTTTTTTTTTCGTACGCACCCTAATTCCAATGATGCAGTCTGCGCCATGACCCCCTCATCCCCTTGTGGGCACCCCTGTTTATACACATGCATAATAATTCAATTACGTTATAGGAAGAACAAACTAATGAAGATTGTGTCTCAGAAAATTTTAAATATTACAGGTGTAACACAATCTTTCAATGTCTCAGTAGCTTATGGCCTTAGGCTGATGACATTTAACCTTTTCATCAAGTGATACAATTTCAGAGTGTTTAGGCCCTATGTTTATAAAAATATATTACCTGCCCCGGTGGCATAGTTAGCTAACGCGCTAGATTCACATTGAGCTAGACTGCCGAGGATGGAGAGATCAAGGTTTGAATCTCACTTGGGTGAACTGGGGGTGGTTTTTTCTAATTGGTTCTCCACTCTCCTTCCATGCAAATGTGGGTTAACTTCCTCTATATTAAACCTTCCCAATTCCTAAATCATTAGCGTAATTAGTACTTAAGCGTATAACCCGAACGGGTAGTAAGACCGGTGATAAATAAATAGATATAAAAATATTTTTACATCAAGCTACATCTTAGTAAATTATGTTTGTAATTTATAGTGACTGAAAAATATATAAATTGGAATTGGAAAACCTGGAAAAGTCAAGGAATTTTAAAATACTATTTGGCTGGACCCCCTGTATAAACATTAGAATACCTCTATACTCTTATTTTCTGGTTTTGTTTAAACCGCAAATAAGGCAATGTTATTATTTTTTATTGTCAACTTTTGATGGAATGGGGGAGGGGTTTAACCCCCAAGCCTCTCACCCTCCTGGCTAAGGCCTTGATAAATACAGTTAAGGTGGAGATGCAGGGAACGCGAGAAAAGGTCAGTGTTTTTAAAATTTTTATAGCAAAATATATCTGTCAAGAGTATCCTGGTATTTTGTGAAAACTTTCTCTCTTTATTTAAAAAGTTTATCATCTAGTGCCACTATGCTCATGACAGATTTCCATCAACTGTTGATCTCACTATATGAAGAAATTAAGCTCTATGTATGTACTGATAAATATTTTATTTATTTTGACCAAAAATTGTTTTGCTAGAAAAACTGCAAAAATACCTTTTCTTGCATTTCCTGCACCTCCAAATTTAGATTTGACATATTTGTATGTAACTTATACTAATATTACGAGTATATTAACGACAGACCACAACACAACCTTAACCAACAGGGATTTTAAAATTTTATGTAGGATTTCAAGCTTTTCATAGTTACAGAATAATGTTTTGAGTAAGTAGCTGTGTTAAAACCAAGGGTAGTAAGCCTATTCACAGTAGCCCCATGGCTTCTTTGGTGCTGACTGACAGCTCACAGCTGATTTCTGAAAGTTAAAATTTAAGTATAAACCTAAATTTTGACTGTCAAAAGTGACAGCTGCTTAACACATGTTTTTTCAGATCACCTGGTTCAGCGTAGGGATATGTAATTTGGTCTGGTAACTTTTTAAGGCTGTGAGCTGTCAGTCAGCACCAAAGAAGCCATGGGCTACTGTACATAAGCTAGAAACTCCATATTTGACAGTTGTTCTATTATTTAAGCTGCTCATTTCTTTTGTTAATTCTTCAAGTAAGGTCATACTGGTGAGAGCAAAAACGTTTGCCTCCTTTTCTTGTATCTCTCATTCGGCTCATCCAAGAAAGCCTTTGTTTTCCAGAATCATATTGAATGTAGGGAAATAAATGCTTTTATAATGTTGACAGAGCTAATTTTACTATCAGAAGTCTTAAAAACTACATCTTGAAGGTGAATATTAAAATATAAACTAATATTTGGTTAATGATGTTTACAATTAAAACTTTAGTAAAAGTAAAATAATAATATTAGGTTTTTATACGTATGTGATGGCACCCCTTTATGGAGAGCTTAACAAATCCCAGGGGGTCCGGACCCCATCCCCTCTTATATGCCCTTGTACTTGACACCTAGAGGAAAACAATATAAAATATATTGTATAATTATGTCAAATATAGGTAGAGTTATTTAAAATTACTTTCTTCCTTTGTTCAAAGGTATGTGTAAAAATATATATATATATAAATACAAACATGAATTCATGAGTTTGGACATCTCGTGCCCTTGTAAAATAGCAACAAGAATGAAACAATGCAAACTGTCTAATTGAATTTTATTGAATATAGGTTTAATTATTATTTTTGTAGTTAATGGGATGGACACATACCATTTTAAAAATAGCAGTATCAATTGTCTTGAGTTTTTATTGTATAAATAATATATTTTGTTTATTTATTATTCAAAACTCAGCATCAACTTAGTTTGTCAGTGATTTTTTTTCAGTTTAGTGTCAAAAATATTTTTTATTATTCATAACAAAATTACTGTATAGCCTCTGTAAAATTATTTTCTTTCTCAAATAATTGGAATTAGACGTGTATGTGACATGACAGTTGTAGGACATCATGAAACAGGATTACAATGTATATTTTGACATTTTGAAGGAAAAATGTTTTTTAATACAACTTTCATTATATCCCAAATTTAATGAGAAAGGTGAATTAATCCATACCAATATATTTTTAAAGATTAATTACCCCTTTACGCTGACCAAATGTAGATCTATTTGTTTTGGAATGCTTGTGTTTATTCAAATCTTTTCCATCTCTAAGGTCCACAGAGCTACTCAAATAAGACTTAAAATTGATACGAGTAAAACCTAAATTACCAACCAGTAGCTTGAGCATCACTGCTAATATATTTCAATAGCTGTCTGCTCACAGGTCTACTGTTTGCTTACTGATTTACAAAATGTCCTTTATTAATCACTGGAAATTCAACATTCTAGTCACCAGGCTACCTCAATTACAAACTCAACCATGAATGAATAATTTTATTGAACATTTAATGTACAATTCAAGGAAGCTTTCTTTTGACATTCTGTACAACACTACACATTTTGTATCAGCTTGTTGCAGTCCCTTTGCCGCAGCAACGAATATATTATTATTACTATTATTGTCGTCATTGTCTGTTGTAGTAGTAGTAGTCAGTAGTTAATATCCTTTCCATTGTATGTATGAATCCAAAATCTTTGGTTACTTCTCTTATTTCTGTAATAATAATAGAGAAGCAAATCCTCCTGGCACTCGAGTCACTAGACATTATATTAATAAATATTAAGTATTCTAGAAGCCCGAAGAAGGTGTTTGAAGATAGACAGCACAAAAATGATTGAAATCCCGCCACTTATGCTTTTCACTGTGTGTGAAACAAAGTTAACAACCAATTACTGACCTTTTTGTGTCTTCAATCACTAACCAGTCCAATCACAGTTGAGTAGCTCCGTGGGCAGAAGGCCTAAGAGTCTGTTCCACTTCGATAATGTCTATTCAATAGACATTAGGTCAACTTAGATACCTTGAAGGTGAGGCAGAACTTGGCCCCAAGACTGAGAGATTTTGGTGTATTATAAAGAACTCATACTTACAAACTGACTGAATAACCTATTAGTAGGTTAATACCAACACATGAGTCATACAATGCTAACTAACTCATTAATGAGGTGGGAATAGATGGAAGATGGCACAGGTCTAAGGTAATTGTTAACAATTCTAGGGCTAATGGACTGAGAGATTTCATAGCGTTGATACTTACAAAGTGGCCGATTGAAATTTTAACCGATAACAACACGGTGTAAAAGTAATTCTTTGGCGTATAATAGCTGGTAGAGGTAACAGTATTGATTAAATTTTAATAAGTTGAATTATTAATTATATTAATTAAAAAGATGGTGCCAAGATTTTTGGATAGAGGATGTCATGTGGTCCGGACAAAGAACCCTCTGGACGTTAATCTCATTATTCTAGACCTAGTTGCTACTTCTTTATTAAAGTTGTATACAACACAGTGATCTTAGAATACAAAACGTGGGAAGAATTTAACTATCACCACATAATTTTCTGTAAATCATATATTTAAAAAAACAAGGCCAAAAAAGTTTGCGGCAGCATGCGTTTGATGTTGAACATAGAATTAATTAATGATGCAACCATCATCAGAAGTCAATCTGCTTCAGGCCCCAAATTCACTAGATGACCCATTTACGCCGTTGCCAAAAGACACTGAAACTTTCTCTGCAAACAGACTACGTCAGCCATTTTTCTTTTTTTCTTACTTAGAATATTAATGCAGAGCAAGTAGCAGCATTATGGTTCTTATTTAAAGAAAACAGTGAAAGAAAAGTAGAATTAGATTTTGGGTGCAATTTATGCCACAAATGCACAACGAAAAGGAACTGTTTGCAATATGTTATCAATATCCTAGGCAGTATGAAGAAAAAAAATTAATTACACATGGATGTCTGTACATTCTTTTGGTGAACTTTTGCTTGCAATCTAAAATATTATTGTATGCTTGAAAACCATACTAACTGAACATGCAAAACATTGACAAACTTATCACGAGGGATGTCTGGAGATGACTGGCTGTTCTTGTTTCAACTGTCAAGTGTTCTATCTGCCATTCAATCAAGTATGAACATCTGGTCGCTTGCACACCGCCCAATATTTGAGTGGCCGCTGAAGTCTTGGTATGTATTATCACTGGCCGCGTGTGACCAAGTGTGCTGTGGCCATAAGGCTGGGTTTATATTCATACATAACTCATAATTAATAGCAAATAGTGTATAGCCACGGTCGTAACTAGGCAGGTGCACAGGTACAGACAGAGCCTTAAAATGAAACTGACAATAATAATTGTCAAATAAAATTATATTTTAAATTTCAGTTTCATGTTCTGCTCTGCAGTTCGGATGTCGTTGCAGCCCATTGCATTATTTAGCATTTTAGTGATTGGTCATTGGGATGCTCAGTCCATGGGCACTCTCGATGCACTCTGCTTACCAACATAGGAATCACTGAATTGCAGGACTGATCGACGCTCGACACTAATAAAAAAACTTAAAAACTGTAACTCCCCTTGATATTCTACAAGATCTTCATGGCTTTGGATTAATTGAGTCTTATCCAAACATCAATATTTCTCTCCGAATATTTCTCTCTCCTCCCATTCCTACTTCTTCATGTAAGAGCCCTTTTATGCAGGCGTTTTGTGTCACGTGACACATGACGGCAAGAGCCATCGCGTTTTGTAGGTTCATTTTATGCACGCGGCATTTGCCGCCCGTCGAAAAAAATATTATTGGGGGAGGACAAATCGTACCAGTGCTGCCAATTTCTTTGTATATTGGAAAGTGGAAGATAGATCCGCGCATCATATATTACGCGTATCTTAACATTACGTTGAAAAGACAGAAAAAAAGATGGTGTGTTCATCCCATCAACTTAGCAAGATTTGAAGATGGGGCATTTCGTAACCTCTATGGAAAATTAAGAGACGATAGGGACAAGTTTTTAAATTGCTTTAGAATGTCGGTAGAATCATTTGATGAGCTAGCGGCCAAATTTCAAGTAACGATTCAAATTAGGCAAGAGTTGGTGCAAGGATTATCTTTTTCTTCACATTTTCTTCTATCCATTTAATTTTGTTTAGATTTATGTTTTTCTATTCCTCCGATGATGAATCCCAAATTGCTTTCTTTTGTTTAACCTCATCTATAAAACGTTCAATATCTAAATCATCCATTTTGTAGAAAAATGAGAAAGAAAAAATTTATTCAACCGACACCATCTCTCTTGGAAACTTCCACACAACTGAACTAGTCCTGTCTACTAGCTAAGGTTGCCAGCACTGATGCCTAGACAGCGGACGGCCAAAAAGCGGCACGTTTGCATAAATGGAGCCATAAAGCACCATGTACTTAGATTATTTCGGGCGGCTTTTGTCACTGGCGTTTTGTAAAACACGACGTCATGTTTTACAAAACGCGATGGCAAGTTTTTCGGACGGCAGAGCATAAAAGGACTCATTTGTTTCCAGTGACTTAGAAAACGCGACGGCTTTTGCTACCGTGAGTCGCGCGACAAAAAACGCCTGCATAAAAGGGCTCTAAGAAAAGTTTTAGCAAGTTAGAACTAATTGAGACTTATTTAAGATTAGACAAGAACAATTATCCAATCTTTCTATAATTTGAATTGAATATAATATTAAATTATGACTATGTGAGCAATTAATCTGTTAAAATTAAATCCAGAAAAAGGCAATTAAAAAGTTATTTTCATTAATTCTATATAATACAGCTGAATGAACTTTTATGTTTTTTGTGTTCACAGAAATTATTTATAATAATTATTATATCATATTTGTTTTATTATTTTTACCCTATAAAAATTAAAGGCCTAGAATATAGCCTTGCAAAGGGCACATGAAAAGGTAGTTACAGTACATTGTATAGCACGAAGTGTGCAAGAAGTTGAAATACATTATTTTCAATGATAATATTTATAATCAATGTATAGTGAATAGTTTACAATGCATATGTAACCCCCTCAGTAGTAAG
>CABEEJ010010117.1:0-15477 GCA_901482245.1 Timema douglasi
CTTGTAGCTTACAGTACCAGGATATGGCTATTGTTACTTGTCACTTGTAGCTTACAGTATCAGGATATGGCTAGTGTTACTTGTCACTTGTAGCTTACAGTACCAGGATATGTCTAGTGTTGATTGTCAATTGTAGCTTACAGTACCAGGATATGGCTAATGTTACTTGTCAATTGTAGCTTACAGTACCAGGATATGGCTAATGTTACTTGTCATTTGTAGCTTACTGTACCAGGATATGGCTAATGTTACTTGTCACTTGTAGCTTACAGTACCAGGATATGGCTAATGTTACTTGTCACTTGTAGCTTACAGTATCAGGATATGGCTAATGTTACATGTCACTTGTAGCTTACAGTACCAGGATATGACTAATGTTACTTGTCACTTGTAGCTTACAGTACCATGATATTGTTATTGTTACTTGTCACTTGTAGCTTACAGTATCAGGATATGGCTAATGTTACTTGTTAATTGTAGCTTACAGTACCAGGATATGGCTATTGTTACTTGTCAATTGTAGCTTACAGTACCAGGATATGGCTAGTGTTACTTGTCAATTGTAGCTTACAGTACAAGGATATGGCTATTGTTACTTGTCACTTGTAGCTTACAGTATCATGATATGGCTTGTGTTACTTATATCTTACAGTATTAGGACATGGCTATTGTTACTTGTCACTTATATCTTACAGTATCATGATATGGCTTGTGTTACTTGTTACTTACAGTATCAGGATATGGCTAGTGTTATTTGTCATTTATAGTTTACTCCATTCATACGCACCACTAGAGGACAGTAAATTTATTGTCTCTGTTCAGTTAACCCTTCAATTCATGAAACTGACTGTCCACTGTTTGTGCAGGTACACTCTGGTACAGTCGTACCATGTGACCCGTCTAGTGACTGCTATCAAGACCTTGCCTCCGATGGAGCTTTACCACTTCGTTCCCAGCAAGACTCTCAATGAATTCAACACCAGGCTGGAAGAGGCCGGCTCAGAACTTCATCTGGAGCTGGAGTTCGGGGACGAGAACGATCAGGATGAGGATGATCGACCTGCCGCTCTTAGGGCGCTCCAGCCTGACCTTGACCTTGCTAATATTGGCTCGGAATTTGACCTTTCAGACGTTGACAAGTCCAGGTTGCCTGAAGATCAACACAACAGGTTCAAGAAAGCTCAGAACACGTCACCAAAACCTCAGCTCTTCTCTGAATCACCGACAGCCACTCCTTTCAGTCCAGAGCTGCAGCAACAGTTGGCGTTGTTGAGGTACTTGAATCCTGGAGCAGCTATCCCTCAGGTGATTACCACCTCGAGACCAATTCTGAGGGTAGAGACCGTGTATGAGTCACACGTACTCCCGATCGTCAACGGAGACTCCACGACATACAGCACTTTATCTAGACCTGTTGGCACAGTCAGCAAGACGGAGTACGAGTATGGCACGAGCACTCTACCTGCACAGCCCGTACCGCAGGTCAACCAGCTGTTTCCACAACAGCAACAGCAGCAACAGCTGTTCCCCCAACAGCAACAGCAATTGATACTGACGTCCACGCCCATCGTGACGCAGACCCTTGTCACGGAGACCAGCAGCAAGGTGCTCAAGCTCACATTCGGAGCTAAGACGGCGTTCACGACGCTATTCTCGACCAAGGTTATCCCTACTCTGCTGACGACTTACTTGACGACGTCCGTCCCAGTGCAGCCAACAGCACCCTCGTTCCCAGGATATTTCCCTGCGCCGTACCCACAGTTCCCGTTCGTGGGGTGAGTCCTCTCTGTCCCCCCTACTATGGGAGCTAGTGCAATAGCGATGTGTTCAAGTCGTTACAGTTCGCGTGAGATGTAGATCCAGAACATTTCAATATATATTGGATGTATCAAACATTGTTGAGTGTCAGTTATAAGTACAAGCAGGATCTGTGAGCTGATGAAATGGAGACCTAAATAGTTTAGGGTCGATTAAGACTGATATTAACTTTTACACCTACCAAAAATTATAAGTTGTAGTGGTGGCAGTGGTGTTCAGGAGACAATTCGTTTGTTAGTGGTGTATTGTGAAGAGAACGTGTTCTAACATCGATATTTGTAATCGATTAGTGCTCTCGAAATATGGGCCTAAATCAAATATACAGATCTGTCTTTGAAACGTCCTGACGGAAGACTGAAATAAACCAAGGAATACCACTAAACTAAACTGTAAAAAATAATATAACTGATAAACATTGTTTCTAAATAATAATATTCTAAACCAATATTTTTAATATTGAATGAATTTATGCAAATAATAATTCTAAAATACTTGGAAGCTATATCCCCACTTACTGTGGGAGTAAATACAAATATCAATATTAAAAATTTGTGAGCTAAAATTCATCAAGTCATGAAAATTTAATTTCACTAAAATTTAGAACATACATGACAAATAAAATCTCATATTGACATTTTGTTTCGCCTAGTTTATAAAAATCAATGTAGAATAAATACAACTACCTACCCCTTGTTTAATTAAGTGTTGAATAAACCTTCTGCTTACGAAACTTTGTTGGCGTGTATGGATGGATACCACAATGGGTGGCTATCATCAATGAGCCAATAACGTGGAGTAAAAGTTCATTTAAAACTATAATTAATTAAATATTCATAGAAACTCCAATTAAAATGAAGAAAATATTAAGTAATTTCTAGTTTAAGAATAAGTTTTGTTTCTACTAACTTTGGGATATGATAAATTTTAAGTTTTGGGTGGCACTAGCTTTATTAAATCCAAAGGTTTCGTAACAAATATAGTTGTAAATTTTAATTTCACAAATAAACCATATTTATCTCCACAATCAGTAGGAAGAATACAAATAATTTATTTTATATGCTCTATAAACAAATCTGTTATATTTACTTTAAAGTCGAGTCAATTATACTTTTTTGTTCATGTTACCATTTTACTGTTACGTCCCATTTTATTTCGATGTCGAGGTTTGTGTGTTTTATTATTAATAGTTTTACTAAATTTAGTGGGTTTTTTTAATAGAAAATTTGTCCCACTATATACATTGATTATTTTATTTTATTTGTGAGCCAAGCAGGTATATCTAATGTGAATAAATTGGTTATCTTGTGTTGTGTTTCGTGCACCATTCTGGTAAGAGGTGTGGTCGGTGATCCATGGTTGGTACCTCGATAAGATAAATTATGAATTTGTGGTTTGAAAAATGTTGAATAATCCAAGTGTATTGACAAATGGGCATACATTTTAAAGAAACAATAATAAAGTCAGTGATGAAATAAACAATAATATAGACGTTGTTCGGTTTAAGATTGTATTATCTCCTAAGTGTTTGTTTTATTCAGCTCAAAAAGGGAATTTGCTACAAATATGCTTTTCTTTGGAATAATAATGAATGTTTAGTATTATATAGACTAGGGGTGTGCGAAGTCTATCTTTTCAATTCGAAGCAAAGTCGAATCGAGGAAATATTACCGATGCCGTATTAAAGATTGAATACTAAAAAAAAGTGTAATGTTTGGTAAAAAAATACTATATTTTGCATAACTATGTAAATTTAGGTAGTAAACAAGATTTATAAAATGCTATATTTCAAATATAATTAATAAGTTTTGTCTTAAAATTATTAACTAAATTATTATCACAATATATAATTTATTTATTTTAGATTTTTTTGTGAACACTAATTTGTGATTAAAATAACAGCATAAAATAAAAAATAAATAGCATACCTTTTTTTTAAAATTCAAATATAGTTTTTGGAGAATCTTCGTAATTGTTGGTTCCGGAATGTCACTTTTGAATCGAAGTCAAAGCGAATGAATATATTATGAAGCCAAGTCTAAGTTTTCTCAGATTCGCACAACCCTTATATATACTAATGAATGATTACTATTATATAGATATAGATAATTGTGTAATTTGTTAAGTATCTAAACTGGTATAACTTAAGCATTCATTCTTCAATTTATACAGAATAAAGTTTAACTAGTTGAACAGTATAACACATTAAGAGTGTTATGACTTGCTTCAATCGCAGAGCTCACATAAGCCACGTTTAGAATTACCGGTGTATGATAAAACTACATAGCTGCTTGATTCTATAACACAGATCTGTTCTTATTAAACAACATATTCAATATCCATGCTAAATCTGTTCATACAATAACAGTAGTAAAGTATAAACAAACATCTCAAGTTTAGCGTGTACTTACAGAGATTCACCTGTTAAAATAGATTTGAAAACTTTTAAAATAATGACTCGTACAATATTGACGATACTAGTAAAATTGAAAAACAAAATTAAAAAGAAGATTTAGTGTTTAAATTTTTCTCATAAATAGGGAAAATACATTTTATTTTGAAAAATAAAATTCAAATTTAATTAAAACTTTCTTGGGCGCTACCTAGAAGATTAGAGTTCTTTTTAATTTAGACCTGGTTAACTAACTTAGATAAATGTTGTAATTGCAGTAATTTTAGCTACGGCAAGGACTTGAACTAATTGTGTCTGTTATTATTTCTGGACCTGAAACAGATAGAGTATAATGAAGTAGATTGGATAGAACTTGTTCAAGATAGGGATATATGGCGTACTTTTTGTAAATGCGGCCATATACTTTCGAGTTCCTGATGCCACAAAGTAAGTATTACTGTTTCTTTATGAACTAAAAAGATAGCTCGCTCATATCCTTTAAAACGGGATTCAATTTTCGGATCAATTGGTTGTATTACACCTTTTTTTAAAGTTTGTTATATATTTTTACTTGACCTATCTATTAATTAAATTAAATTATAGCATATTTTGTTTGACATTGTAGGGCGAGCCCTGCCATTTAGGAGATGATCCTTGTAAGAATCAGTAGTGTGTTTTGTACATATTAACCATAAGATAACACAATGATTCTGAGCCTGTTGTAATATATATGTACTTTGTGTAAGATATGCCAATAAAGTATTTAGGCCAAATGGCCCTACTCGAATTTGTGTATTATATTTATTTGTATGTTGATTAAAAAAAAGTTTTAATGACAAAGTTTTGTTTATATTTGCTTCTATAAATACACATCTTTCTATCTCTACCAAATGGTATATGTTTATTTAAAAAAATGTTTACATCAAATTACCTTAAGCTGTGAGAGATAAATACTCAACACATCCAGATCCTTTCGTTGAATTGGGACAGATACATAAAGCCGTGTCCTGACCATAACAGGACCAGACACGAACATCCTTTGATGCGACGGGCAAAAACCGACAACTGCTGGATCGGGGTCGAACAGGACAAAGAACACATTTTGTTACAATGTTCTGTTCGGAAAACTATCCACACTTGTTGCGAACATGTTCGTGTTCGTTGTTCTGCTCCATTCTTAACGGGTCTTGATATGGTACGATAAACAAGTTCATATGTTGCGTAGAGTGTATGCAGTAGGCCTTGTGCGTAATCTTGGGAAAAGGAGACACCGTCAACTGAGATTAAGATGCACACCCTTACTTCCAAGCAAGTGAAAGTTACAACGTTCACAGTGAGAAGGTTCACTATTCTCTTCCTTACGATTGTTAAGACTCATTGGCCTTCTACACCCATAATGTATTACGCTTAAATATGATTACAACTAGGCTGATTATCAAACGGTGTGTATGTTATTTCGTAAAATAATTAATACGTAACATATTGATAACATATCTGTGCTCAAGTCAACCCCCATATAGGAGGAACAAATGTTTCTCTTCTTCTTATCTTCTTTTTCTTCCGTCTTCAGAGTCTTCACTCTTCTCACTTATCTCTTCTTCTCTTTTCTCTTAGGCTGGGTGCACACCAATAAAACACAGAAAAACAAATCAAAAGCATTTTTCTTTAAAGCAAAACTTTTTGCGTTAAACTGTTTTGTATTGGCTCAAAATATGTTTTACCAAAAAAAACCCTTTTTCTGCAGACCGAAGAAGCACAACCAAACAAAGCAATAAAGGGAAGGGGGATGGCAGTGTTAGAGTAGCGGTACAATATCTTACGAGAACGTTGCTGTGGTTGTGTGGAAGTGGTTCTTGGACTCTGAACAACAGTTTGAGAAAAGTTGGAGAGTGCGTCCATTTCAATTTCTATTTCCTGACAAAATGTGTCCAATAAATATCTGTTATGATGCTACTTCACTGTGTAATTATACAGAGCTTGCACTAACACGATCAGCTCGTCAGCGTATAGCTCCATGACAATCTACTGGAATACTGGGCGTGCACGCACTGTGACTGAAATTGTTGGCGCATGCGCAGAAAGAAATGTTTTCCCTTGTGCCATCAACCCGTTCCCGGTTTCAGGTATAACTACTTACGCTTTATTATGCTTTTTAGTGATTTTGCTATTTGAAAGATACAAAAAACCTTTTTTTAAAAACATTTTCGATTTTGACTAACCAGTGGGCAGTAGTCTCATTTTAATTAATTAAATTAATAATTTAGAGGCAAAATAAATCATCAGCGCTTTTGTTATGTTTTGCTATGCATTTTTGGTCCTTACCAAGCCAGGCCTACTAACAATACATACTTTATCTTCTGCTCTTGTTTTTTCGATGTTGTTGTTAGTATCTTCAAAGGGCAGATAAGCAACATCGTCCAACTTGAGGTATATTCTCATTCTCGGAAGGTTTGCTACGGACATCCCTTGAGAGAGCTCCCTCCTCAGGTCCTCTAAACGTACATTACACACTCAACGTCTTGCATCATCATCAACCAGACATGTATCACAGATACTTGTCTCGCACATCCATGCAATCTAGCACGGAGATCCCCGTGGCTACTCACGAACTGGGTCGAATATAATATAATGCCACCTATTCTTAGAACAAGGGCTCGAGATAAACACAGTGTGATCTCTTTATGCAATCTTGTACGCTTTGCAACACGCCAGCATAAGCGGTTGTACAAGCCGCATACAATTTATTTACGAAAGCGTCTGTTTCGCATGGAGGATCTGGCTACACATTTTCTTTCCAACGTATCCTTGCTATGTCAAGAGTAACAACATTGTGAAACTCGCGTTGGTGGTAGTATGGTCTAGGGCGTCACTCTCACCTTATACAAGACTGTTGATAACGGTAATAACGTGGTTCAACCCCTGTTGGGTGTACTGTGGGTGATTTTTACTAAATAGTTTTCCACTCTCTCTCTCGCCACGCAAATTCTGGTACATATATTCTTAATTAAGTCTCCATAATCCCTAACACATTATAGTAAATAGTATATAGGCGCATATTATTATTATTAGCACCGCGTCTTACTACCCGTTCGGGCTATACACACTTACGCTAATGTGTAATGGTAGGGTGATTATGAGATGAAATGGAGGACCTACAGTTTTACGTGGAATCTGAACCACGATGGAGGCCTGGCATTCCCCACATTCACAAGATGTCTTGTCAGAGGTGAAGGAAGGGTTTGGTAATCAATAAATCTTTGCCGGGACCGAGGATTGAACCCCGGCCACCAGCACAGAAGTCTGACACCTTACCCCTAGACCGCCAGGTCACCCTATAGGCGTATAACCTGAACGGGTAGTAGGACGTGGTGCAAAATATAATATGTGGGGTGTCCCATATGACGGTGTCATATGGCTTGCAGACTAAACAGAGCAACGTCAAATTTTCGATCTGTCTTGCCATAGGGATTCATGGTACGAAGAGGAATAATCGGTCTAATATGAACACAGCTTGTTTATATTTACTTCCCAAAGTGGCTCTTCATCATATGATATCAACAGAGCCCGTTTATTTGAGTAAAAGTAAAATAATACACTAAACAGAGAAACTTTCATGAATATTTCGTGCACATAAGGGAAGCTTGCTTGCTCCACTTCAGAGTGAACGAAGATTTCATGTTACCCTTTAGTTACCCACTTTAAAATAGCTTATCACTTAAACTTGATAATAAACACATTGTTAATTGATAAAATTTATAATTCTATACTTGTTTTATATAATTTATGAATTCAGCGTGAGCTAAAAATCCGTTTCAACCTTTAATTAATTTAAAGTTACATTTTCTGTAATTTTTCTAATTGATTATTTGGGTTAAACAAAAGATTTGTAAAGTAAAGAAGGCATACGCTTGTACAATTATGAATTATCTTATTCGGTGGCCGCATGGTCTAAGGCGTCATTCTCGCGTTAGACTAGACGGCCGATGACAGGGAGATCGGGTTTCAAGTTCCAATAGGGTGTACTAAGGTCAGTTTATCGAAGATGTTTTCCCATTCTTACTACACGCAAATACAGGTACACTTAATTTAAATTCAACCTTCTTCATCTCTAATTCATTGGAGTAAATAGTACCTACATATGCGTAGGAGCTTGAAGAGGTAGTAAGAAACGATGCAAAAAATAATAATTAAATATACTTGAGTAGCGAAACTTGGAAGATCGAAATGAACTTTAGTCATACAAAATGGGCTTTTATTTAGTAAAATAGTTAACATTATATTTCCATTTTATTGGCTTAAACCTCTATTAAATGAGGAAAATCTGCAGAATATTTTGAAAACAAAGTTAATTGGTAAAAGTTAGTATATTATTGCCTCTTCTTTTTTTTAGCACTGTGTCTTACTTACTAGCTACTAGGGTTATATTCCTATACGCTAATCACGCTAATGGTTTAGTAATTAGGAAGGTAGAATTTTAAGGAAGTGTACCCACATTTACGTGTAGAGATAGTGGTAAAATATTTATGAAAAACCACCCTCAATATACTCAACCAGGATCGAGCTCCAATATCCCCGTTATCTTGTTTAATGTAAGAGTAGTGCTTAGACATATCAAATTATTGTGTTTTGCTTGTTTTAAAAAACATAAGGATCCAGCCCAAAACCATAATATAATTTAACAGTAAACGTGTCGAGAAAACCATTGATAAGATTATTTTTGTTATTCGTGTCACATTAAATTATTCCCTAGGAATACTGTCGCAAATATTATTTTTCCTTGCGACGTGTTATTATTTTCACTTTCTCACAACCCCTAGGGTGAAGGAAAAGTTGTGATCGTCAAGAAATATATAATTATAGATTTTTAAGGATGTCAACGTTTCATACACCATGAATTCGAAACATGGTTTTCGCAATTTCTTCCGTCTGTATATTTGTTACTTGGCGTTGAGCCAAAACCATTTTACTGATCACGCTAACGATTAATTTATAGAATCTTTATAAGGTTCCCCAGAGGGAGGTTTGGAATTACACATCCAACCCACAAATTAGGGCGAAATTATAAAAAAAAATAACTTTCTCACAATTGGCTTTAACGATTATTATTAAAATTAGTGAAATTATCTAAATATTAATCACAATTGCAAAAATAAAATAAACAAATATGTGTATCATTTTCCTGGAAAAATTACTTAGAGGATAAGTTACACGAGTGTATATCCACACTTTTAATCATATCTCTAAAACTCTTTGAGACACGAAATAGCTTATCGTTAAAAAGGTGTATAGCTATTAACTATTAAAACCATACTAATTTTATTCAAAATATATTTTTATGAAATAAATAGTTCATGAGATAAAAGAAAATGTATTTTTTAAACACCAAAATATGGGGGCTGGAAAATGTATACAGGATATTGAATTTTATGAAAGTAGTATAAATAATAAACTACTTCTTTGTGAGATATAAAATTCCAATTTTGTAGGAAAATAAATACCCTTAAATATGAACGAACACCAAAAACAAATATTATCAAAAAATGGGGTGAGTTGTTGTAGTTATTACATAATTAAGGGTTCTGAGAGCTAAACTTGTGCTTGAATTAATATAAAATAAACATAATCTGCTGAAATAGTGAGGTGAACTGTTATACTCCTTGGTCACAGAGATTTGTCTGTGTCCTTGGCGAACCATGATGTTACATCTTAAACATGAGCAGTAGTATCTCCGGTCTAAAAAACTGAGATCGATGGGATAGGGGTTCATTGGGCTGGTCACATTACATCCTCTATCCTCAAATGTTGGCAGTTGGCACTATCTTCGCTTGCGGGCTCACACCATGAAGTGTTTTTCTTTCTAAAAGATCCTCTCCGTTTAAACCTACTAAATGTCTATCATCTCTTGTTTCAAAAGGAAACAGTCGAGTAAAACCATGGATGACACTGCCATGTATGTTATAACATTCCATATTCCAGGTTTTGCAAGCGCCACATTGGGGCTACGTATAGCACGTAAAACATTTCCTGACAAGATTTATAGCAAACCAGGACTTGAGACCTCATGACCGACTAGTTATAGCTCCATCCCGCGATTAAAAAAATAAAACCCAACTAAAAGGTCTAAAATATTTTGTGTTACCAACGCTAACTTCATTTATTGTAGTTTCCCGGCGATTTTTGTATCAATTTATTGGTTGATTTTCCGACACACGCACTAAAGTCAGTTGAAAGCAAATTACTACCTATTTCATTAAAATGCCTTTTACTTCATATTTATTTAATTGTACCTAGTTCGGAATTGATTATTTTTTTAAAATAAGACATATGCCATTTTATATCGGTATTACGTGTGTAAATTTGGATACCACCAAACTAAATCCACAAGAGCTAAGTTTTCAACACAGAGTGAAGATATTCGTTCTTTGTCAGAGCTCCCCTTCATTTATCGGCACTTCCCCATCCGAACAAAGGGGGATTATATAATTATAGACAGTTTTTAGAAACTGACAGCAGCAAAAGTTAATACCATGAAATAAACACAGCGCTGATGGGGTGTAGTTATCAAATAGAATTGTAAATAGAAAATTATGCCGATAATAAAATTTAATATTTAAATTAGGAAAAAACGATGAAATAATAAAATCAAGATCATTACAAATAATAGTCACAGAATCCTTTAATAAGTCATGCCATAACTATCAATTTTATGTTAATTTTCTTGGCATTATGCCCCTAAATATGGTCGCTCTTTAGCTCTCCTTTACAGGGGGTTCTTGAATATATCAATTTAGTACACAACCCTCTCATCCTTCTTATTTTATATTAGTCAGTGCTATAAAAACAATTCTGGACATTGTTGAAATCTACTCCCAAACACTATCACTACAAATTAACATACATGTCTAAACAGGTTCATATTAGATATCAGGTTCTCTTTTTAAGTACTAAAGCTATGTATATAATTAATTTATTTTATAGATAAAATAATTTTAAAAAAATAGCAAAACCACATTGAATGGTACATATTCAAATCTTTTAAAAAATAATAGATTGCTATTTTTTTCAATTAAAATATAACATAAAAAAAATTTGTTCCAAAATATTTTGGAGTCTAAGCTTGTTAACCACTTTAAATTAAAATATCAAAACATAAAAATTACTCAAAAGAAAGATAAAACTACTTAAAATGAAAACACAAAGTACTCTAGACCTTTGGTTTTTTGTACCACGTTTTACTACCTTTCTGGTTTTTATCGTTTTATTTACACAAATAAGGTGAGAATAAGGAAGGCAGTCTGCTTACCCACCGATTATTTGAGTGTTTGGGTATCTAGGAAATAACTAAGTAGTCTAGCTAACCATATTTTCGAGGAAATAAACGTTTAGAATCTGTTAAAACTCTATGGTAATCACACATTTTATTTTTATCAGTGTATATGTTATGGTTAAAACCTGAAACTGGCCACTTTGCAGATTGGCTGAGCACTTTATACATTGGCTGGTTCCAGCCAAATCACAACATTTTGATCGAAGAAAATATTAATTCGCATTCTGGCCAGCCTAAGCGCGAGATGACCACGACAATCTGGCCAGTGCCTGAAATGCTGGATAGTATGATAAAACACACTCCCATCCTAAACTAACCTAACCGCTGAGATAAGGAGTCACCCTTCGTGTGGGTAGTCCTGTGGGGACCTGATGTGGACCAGAACCCCTCCTCTCCCCTTAGACGGGACATAGCTTAAACTAATTGTAAACTTGGAAATATATAAAAAATATACAATATAATTTACTAGACAGGAAATAAACGGAACCATTCCTGAAAAAGAAATGTTTGTACTTTGGATGATTTCGGTGGCCAAAGCTAGAAGTTGCCAGTCATGCCGCGAACTGGGTAGACTTCGGACTTTGAAAATGACATAAATACATTACCAGCATTCGTGGCAACGCGGACTAAGCCTCAAGATCTTTAGTTTGATCTTATGGTGACTTGGAAGTTGGAGTATTAATCCCAGTTAGATTTGTTAGAGATAGGTTTTATTAAATTATTTCACACTCCACTTCTACTTAAATGAGGGTGCATTTCTTCTAAATTATGCTTGCCTCATATTCACCCAATTGTAATTTAAGGGATATTGCCCGGACAGGCTGTAGTATTTAGTTCAACCCAGTCAAAAGCATTACATCTGTATTACTCTAGACTTATCTAGTTTTCTATTAACCATAAAACTTATTTTGGTCGACCCTGATAGCTCGTGGTTGTGTTTGGTGACTCCTACTAAAGGGTTCTAAAACACCAACCCTTCAAGTCAACCCGTTTCCGCTATGAAAATAGTTAGCACCCAAAATAATTAATTACGTTTCGTGACATACTTTTAAGCTGTAAGGTAAACTCGTAGACCTAACTGAACTCACAATATTTATCTAATCTCTCGCTGATAGCTCACATCACAATGATGAGGCCCGTGGATTCCTGAGAAATATTTACTGACTGCTTGCGTATACGATCAAGCCGGACTATGGAGAATAGAGAAAAATTGTTCGTCGTATTCTCTGATTCATTAATTCACCAATTAATCTTTTAATTACCTCAACAATGTATATTAATGGGGATTTTTTATTATTTTATGTTTCAAAAGTAAGCTCAAGTAAGATTTTCAAAATTGATTAAATAAATTACATATTCCCGGATAAATTAAAACGTCACAACCTACATGAACTATGACTCGTATTAACAGGAAATCATTATAAATTAAATGGAAGTTTTAACAACATATTTAATAAAAAAAATTATAATTTAGCTTATATTTACACAAATTGTAGCAAGTTTTATAAAATTGTATAAGAAATATTTATATTTTGAACTTATATTGACAACTAGTAAGACGCGGTGCTAATAATAATAATAATAATTATTATTATTGTTATATTGACAACATATATATTATGTCAATAATAATATATTTATATAGAATAAATGGTACGACACTATCGTACAAACTTTCTCATAGCTTTCTCATAGCTTCAAAAAACAATATAGGTTTTCATTAAACTACCTCCTAAGTAAGACTTCCTCATTAAAATAAACACAGCATCGTGTTAATCGCAATCAACACAGTTTAGGTAAAAATGTTAAGCCAAATTGTTTAAATTATTTAGCAAATTTCAAATGTTCATCATGTGTTATTTGTAAACTACCCTAAAATCATGATTAGATTGTATAAATAAAAATTTATTTTTATATATTATGAAAACTATTCTCAGATACCCATTTTTAACTCAATCTCCAAGGTCAGTTTCTAAACATTTCAAACTTTCTATAATAATTATTATTTATCTAAAGGAAACTACCCTTAAATTAATTTATTTTAGATCTTTTTATTGATATTAATAATATTGTAAAATAGATCGTGCCACTTGTTTTGAACAAAATCGTTAAATCTATTTAAAAAATAATAATTTTACAAAAATCAGTCATCCGTAACCTACTATAAAATTATTAGTTTTTCCGAAAACTAAATATATGGTATTATATACAATGTAAGAAACCTATACGAAATTGAACCAACCCTTAGAGCTATTTCTACTTTCTTCTGTACCATGGACAGAAAGTATTGTGATCTTCAAATAATTCGAACTAAATATTTTGATAAATGTTGACGTTTAATGATCCCTTGAAACTAAAAAAGTAGTTTTTGCAATGCCGTCTGTCTGTTTATACCTAGGGCTAAAGCCGAAAATATTTTACAAATTGGGCTAAAAACTTGTTATCTTGGGTCTTCATAAGGTCTCCACGAGGGATTTTTCGAATTAAATATCCGACTCTTAATTTAAGAATAGTTCATTGAAAGGCAAAAAGAGAAAAGAAATATATATTTTTGAAATTATCCCTAAAGATTTATATATATATATATATATATATCCCCAAATTTTACATCGCCCAAAATTCTAACCCCTCGTCCACGTCAAAGGATACAGGTAACGGGACGAAGTAGGGGAGTGCCCGTGGGGGGATTGAAGTAACTTGGGGACTATGATTGCCCCGTGACCGCTTTGATAGGTGCTGAAACCTTGAAAAGTGGCGGCTATTGAGGCTCTGGTGAAACTACAATAGACCTAGCAAGCTAGTAGTGGGCGAAAGATTGCTTTCAAAATAGGAACACGGAGCCTCAGAAAGAACAAACATGGACACCGGCCCAGCAAAGGAAATGGACTACGAATTGGTACAATAAATATGAGAACATTGACGGTAAAATTTGAGGAGTTAATGGATCTAATGAAGAAAAGGAAGGTTGGTCTACTGAGTCTCATGTAAACTAGGAGTGAGGGAAAATGGAAGGATCTGAGGAACAGATCTAAGCTATATTGGATTGGAAATGAGGAAAGAAGAAAGAACGAAGTGTGGGTAGGGGTGAGGGAAGGGCCAACGCTAGACGTGAAGGGAATAAATGACAACCTTATGAAGGTAAAAATGAGTCGTGAATAATAGGATAGTGGAGGTGGTGCAAGTGTATGCCTCACTGGAGGGCTGTCCAGAGAACGAGAAGGGGAGTTTGAAGAAGACCTGCAGAAGCAAGTAAGAGAGTAGAGTCAAATACGTAGTCATGGGTGGCTTCAATGCCCATGTTAGGACGGATAGGCTAGGGTATGAAGAAGTGCCAGGTGAAGATGGACGAGGAACTAGGAAATAGGAGGCTGAGGAGCCGCTAGAATTGTGCAGGAGGAATATCACTTCCATATCCTAGTAGATAAGACAGATGGGTGGATGGTATGGACACCACACACCTGCCGTCTGAACCTCCTTGTACCCTCTAACCTTAAATAGAAAATACAGGCAGGTATATGATATAAACACCACACACCTGTCGTCTGAACCTCCTTGTACCCTCTAACCTTTAATAGACAATACAGGCAGGTATATGATATAAACACCACACACCTGACATGAGAACCTCCTTGTCCCCTCTACACTTTAATAGACAATACAGGCAGGTATATTATATATACACCACACACCTGACGTCTGAAACTCCTTGTCTCCTCTACACTTTAAGAGACAATACAGGCAGGTATATTATATAAACACCACACACCTGACATGTAAACCTCCTTGCCCCCTCTAACCTTTAATAGACAATACAGGCAGGTATATGATATAAACACCACACACCTGACGTCTGAACATCCTTGTCCCCTCTAACCTTTAATAGACAATACAGGCAGGTATATGATATAAACACCACACACCTGACGTCTGAACCTCCTTGTCC
>CABEEJ010010118.1:0-15473 GCA_901482245.1 Timema douglasi
AAAAAAAAAATGTCAGCCTTACTACTAACGGTTCAAAACGGCGGGGCTGCAAAATTAAGAGGGAAACTAGTATGTTGGGTCTCTCAACTGAACATTTTGTAGTATTACAGTGGATCATTGACCAAAAAGCTTTGTGCGCAAAAACGTTTTTTAAAAAAACTGTATGAAATTAGTTTTGGTTGATATTACAAAGCATTTTAATTCACTTGATATTCACCTTCCAGGAAAAGACCAAATGATCACACAGTTATTTGACCATGCATGTTAGAGCCTAATCAATTTTAAACTGGGAAAACCAGCCTTCTAACAAAAACTTTGCTCACATCCTTACTTTCATAACTAGTGTGGAACCTATGATACGTCCATCCTCAATAATTATGTAACTCTAATTTCACCTCTCCGAAAAGAGCTTGAAGACATATTTAAGGATATAAAACTTTTTTTTTTCAATGATTCTCAGATCCATTTTCAATTGGTGCCGAAAGTATTGGTGAAGAAATGTAACTTGAATTTATTGATTTTCAATGTAATTATATATTCTTAAAGTTGCCTTTATGAAAGTGTTCGTACCAGAGTGCTCGAAATATTTCGGTGATAATTATCCCACAATCAAAATGAACGCGGCTAAAATACTCTCAATGTTCGGAAGTACATATATTCGTGAAAAGTTTTTCTCCCGTTTGAAGTTGAATATTCGTGAAAAGTTTTTCCCTCGTTTGAAGTTTAAGCTACGAAGTCAGCTTACAGATGAACATTTACAAAAGCACAATGAGGATTGTTTCAAATAAAAATATTTCTTCAGATTTTGATAGTTTAGTGAGACGTGATGCCAGATTTACAACAAACATTAGATTTAAGAAATTACCATCCTGACATTGGTTTAAAATGAAAAAAAATATTTGAATTTTAGACTAAGTTTATTATTACTGTCTTCGTCGTAACTATTTATATTTTGTTTAGGCAATTGTATTTAATATTGTAAATTGCCAATTATATAAAAAAAATGTTTTTTTTCATAATTAGTAAAAGGAAATTAATTTTTAAACATCATTGCAGACTACTTTAAGAACGGAACAGGGGCTGAGGAGGAAAAAAAAAATGTTGGCCTAAGATTTTTCATCTGTATTGTATACGGTAGTAAATATAAATCCTATGTGCATTGCCATCTAAATGATATAATGTACCCGGTTCTAACGCGCTACTCTCGTGTTGGACTGGATTGCTTAAGATGGAGAGATCGGGTTCGATCCCGGTTGGGTGTATTGAGAGTGATTTTTCCTAAATGGTTTAATACACTCCTACGCAAATGCGGGTGCACTTCATCTTAATGAAAACCCCTCCTAATCCCTAAACCATTAGTGTATAGGCATACAACCCGAATGAGTAGTTAGTAATACGTGGTACTAAAAATAAATTAGAAAAGATATATAATGCAGCCCTTTCACCTGTTGAGTTTGACAACATTGTTTTAGACCATGCGGGCGTCGACGCAGGTGTCGGCATTGGTAATGTTATGCTCTATAATTAGGGGTGCTTTATAGGTTTTGATTCTTTCTATCAAAATTGGTAGCTGCAGATCACATTAATTGACGTATACGTTATATGAACATTATTTTAGAAAATCTTTTAACTCTACAGTTTTTTCTTATCTAAAAGTGTGACTATTTGCATCATCCTCTTTGCCTGTAATGGTCGAGGACATCTTTGTGAAATTTCTTAGTTCTGAGATCAAACTATATATAAAGTAATGATCCGTAGATACATACACGGCTTGCAGACCCGAGACTTATGATACCGATAAGGCTTCTTCTATCTGTCATTTTTATTAGGCTCACAACAGAACATTTTAAGATATTTAACTGTGTATAGTTTGTGGTTTCCAAGTTTCAAAATTGTTATTCCCTTGATAAATATCGCAGTATGAGCTCTCTTGAAGTAGGCGGCATCCTTAAAATGTAGCTCCCGTCGTTATCCCTTACAAAGTTTGGATGATTTCATCCTTATACTAAAAATAAACTCTTCCTTCTACCTTTATCCTGGATCTTATTCAGAACCTGAAACTCTCTTGAAATCTCACTTCTCCATCGATTTATCGATCAAACCAGGCTGGGGGAGATTCCCTCGGACATCTCTCACCCTCTTGACATGAGGAGGGGGGGTGGGGTCATATTTTGTTCCAGGGCTGTGAAACTTCCCCCTGCTCTAAATTAACCTTTCCGTCAAGCGGCAGCTTTCAAGCCAATTGGAGCTTGGCGGACTTTTTTTCTATGGTAGAGATTATACAGTCCCTCCCCCCAACTTCCCTCACCGTTAAATCCGCGTCCCTGAGTGCAAGTTGGTGCCGCCTAACCAGATTTATAGAGGTCGCACAAACTAGCGCTGGTCGCATTTCGTTGCTCTTGGAAGTGGCGGGTATAAGAATAACATTGATATGTCACTGTATAGGAATTATTTATTTCGTAAAAAAAAAAAAGTGTCGACAGCCACTAGCTAAATAAACACAAATAAAAAATCTATAATAAAGTACGAACACGATAAGAAAGATTCACATGAGTACACTTCCTTTAATATTAAACCTAACTCATTCCTATTAGTTTAGCACAATTGATGTGTATGCGTGTAGCTCGAACGGGTGACGCGATGAGTAAAATAATATGATAAGTCACTAAATATTAGTTATGTATCCATCCGCCTGGACAATATGCTTTGTAATTTTTTCTACATTAAAGTCGGTCACTAAACATATTTTGTGAGGTCTATGAATCCAGAGCCTTTGCTACGTTACGATCTAAGATGAGGATGAGGACCCGTGTATGCCCCACGGTTGGGGAGCAATCGGGGCGTTACGGTCTCTATTTGTAGTTGGTTGGTGATAATTATGATCATATTAACATTCTACGCGTAGTTTCTAGCACTCACTTTAATGACTTGAAACTTGAAATTATTCGCGCACTTTTAGAGGGTTTCACCTATTATATATAAAGTTGTAATCCTTGTGTACTGTTTATTAAACTGATTACTCACTTTTAGGATTGTAACTGGAACATTAGTGACATAGATCTTGCTTGTGTGACTAAAGGACGCGGACTTGTCTTACGCAGTTTCTTTTCCAGCCCTATATACGACTGCCCCCTCCCTCTGCTGTTGGAAGTAAAATATGGCCACGCTGGCAAGGTTTTTGAATAGTGAACGAAACTGAAATCTTCTCTGCGTAAATTGTAGTCGTCGAAATTTTTAACTTTATTTTTTGAAAACGCTTTATAGGTTTATTATTATTAGCACCGCGTCTTACTACCCGTTCGGGTTATAAGCACTTACGCTAGTCTGTAATGGTAGGGTGATTGTGAGATGAAATGGAGGATCTACAGTTTAACGTGGAATCCGAACCACGGTGGAGGCCTGGCATTCCACAACATTCACAAGTTGTGATTAGTCCTCGTCCTGTTAGAGGTGAAGTAAGGGTTTGGCAATCAGCTAAATCTGCCGGGACCAAGGCTTGAACCCCGCACCCACAGCACTCTGACACCTTACCCCTAGACCGCCAGGTCACCTTATAGGTTTAAAACATGCTAAAATAAATAATAGATCAAAATGATATTAATAATAAGAATATAACTTCAATTTAGAATTTAGTATTGAAAATATTGCGCTTCAATTTTACCTAGTGATTCATGGATGAAGTATTAAAAGGAAAATTTACACACTGTTCTTTAAAGAAAAATATATTCCATCCATGACTTTTCAAATAAATAAGGGGGGCTCAAAACAGTATCATTAGACCTTTTCCAACTGTCACAAAAGGTAACGTTATCGTGAATTGACTATAGTTGAGAGAAAACAACTGCGTGATGATGAGCCAATAATGGAGAGTGAAATGATTAAAGATTAAAGATGAAAGGGGAAAGCCAATTAAATTCCCTCGCGTTTAGTGAGTTAACTAGTCGCGTCTTTCCAGAAGGAATAGGGGGGGGGGGCTTAGACAGCCCCCCCCCCCTCCATCGGTATTTTCCCGTCAATGTTAAGGTTCCTAGAGCCAGTTCATGATGGAATGTGCGTTATGGATAGGAGCACGACTATAACTTTTAGAAAATATTTTTAAAAAAATTAGCTGTCAACATTGAAAACGCCCGCTTCGGTAATCGAATGGTCGAAAGGAAACATGTCAAACTTATTTGATCTCTAGGGCTACAATGAAAATTAAAAACTTAAAGGGGTTTACATTTATAAACAAATTTACTCCCCATCTAAAGTAAAAAATAATCAAATTTTATACCCTGTAATGATATTGAATAAAAGCGCCGCGCTTTGGGCGTCAATTGTAGTGCTATCGGTTATCGCGCCTCAGTTTTGGGCGTCAATTTTATTGCTTGTACATATTTCAATTAAAATATTTTATATTACTGCATACTTGTGATACTGACGTGATTTATTTGTTATAATGTGTTGGACTGTGAGCAAGATCATCCTCACTTCCTCACTCCCTTACTTACACTTTTTCACACAATGCTTTAAACATACGCACAATAGTTTATATATGACATACCCCTTTCTCTCCCCTTTTCAACAGTGTAAAATCCAACTAATGGAAAGAGTCCTAGCGACAGGCTTCGTGAAGGCTAGCTTCTTATTGGTATAGAGAAATAGCGTCTTCTGCCAAATACTATGAAACTGTTCCCTTTAACAAGAAACAACTCAGTTGTTCTTTTACCAGGAAAGATGGTATAAAAAATATACTTTAGGGGTGACATCCTTTTCACATATTTTCTGGGAAGCGCATATTTCTTCATGGATGAATCTTAAAAGGATACTCTACCTACATTACTTTAAATAAAATTTACCTTCATCCATGACTTTTTACATAATTTAGATTAATCCAAACCAATACGTTACAACCCTTACTATAAAAAAAACCTAACTCGATTTTATTCTCAGAAATATGAACCATTTTATTTAGAGATAGTGAAAATGTAATGTTTAATTCATGTTCATATTGATGGCAAATTCGTGTTTGTAAGTCGTGTTGCCTTGAGTGTGTGTTGATTTTTTGCTATATAAAAACTGTTTGTATACTTGTGTGCTACCAAACATTGCACATATTTAGTACATACATTTTACAATTTTTTTAAATCAATCTTTGATGATAAAATAATTTGAATTTAGGACATAAATCTTTCTTGCTCTATTCCCCCAAATAATAATTCCCTATTTCAAAATGTCATAATTCATTATTGTGTATCCCAGCAACGTGTGTATGAAAAACGAATCGGACTGTATTATATTATGTTGGTTCATCATAAGGTCCATGAGCCGCACATATTTATGAGTGAGGGTGCAAGCCTGACATGCCTTGTTTAAGGCGCCATTCTCGCAATTGACTAAAACTTCCCGAGACGAGTAGGCCTGGGTACGAATTTTGGTCGTGTGTACAAAGCTGTTTTCCTTATTGGTTTTACACTCTCCCTCATCTCAAATTCCTGTATTTCTTCTAAATTCAATCTTCTTCATCCCAACTGAAGCATGCAGTATCATAATTGTACATATGCGCATGACTCGAACATATATTAAGACGCGGTCACATAGAATAGTATTATCAGGCATATTTGATCGGTTATCAACCTCTTATCTTGAAAGGCGAGACTTTCCGTTTTTTAAAATACTTATCAAATATATTGATTGACATCACTGACAGGACTATATGAGCGGCTGATAACCCTAACTTTGACCTGGTAGGCCCGAGTTTGATCCCCAGCGCGCAATAACAACTTTGGTTTTCCATCTTCAACACAACAGTATAATTTTAACCCTACAAACCTTGAAAAGTGATTTAAGAAGAGCTTCATCCAAACATTCTAATAATGGTTTTCTGATCTTATAAATAAATCACTATAATCATAAACATTTTTGGCCTTTAGATTATGATAGATCTTGACAAATGGGGTTACAGCCGAAACTGTATGTATGGATGTCAGGTTATAGCTCGAAGTGAAACTGTGATTTAATTCTCGATTTAAATTTAAGGGTACTACTGATGTTTGTAATTAAAAAATAAAAAAAAATTCTAAGAGAAATGAAAATTGATTTAACGATTGGATTCATAATATTCTAAATTATTATAGAGTATGAGAAAGTATGTACGGTTTGTCGTATCATCTAGTTCTCTTTAAGCTATGGTCAGACACCTTAGCTCAGTCGGTCGTATGTTTGTCTATTGATCTAAGAGTCCCAGGTTTGATTCCTGGTCATAATTTATCTATGGTTAAATGGAGGTTTCCCCTTTCACAAGGAGGAATTAACGACTGGGTGGCTGGTGTCTGTTCTAGACTTAAGTTAATTGGGTGATTAGCCAATAGCCTTCTGGGAAGACCTGTGCGTCTATATTCATCTCTGGAATGCTAATTGAGAACTCACAAACCAAATAATCGCTTATTTTGCTGACTTTATACCATTGCTTCCCGAATTGAAAGTCTGATGCTTTCATCCACGTCGTCACCGTCTTCATTTAAAGATCTACTTGAAAGTATCTTCTTTATGTGATAAAGAAAGTGATGTTTCGAAAGTTTCGCTAACTATTCTGGTAGTTTGTTTCATGTATCGGTGTCTATATACAGTTCTTTTTTTATGCCGAGATGGTTTTAATCATCATGAAAATCCAACCCCGCGCGGTACCGTTTTTTATTGCTGCCTTCCCGCAAGGTCCTGCTCCACAGTCCATTCGCCATAGGAGTAGTGGTAACTGACACCTAGCAGACGATTTTCACTGCAAACATTTGTTGGGCGTCACTAATATGGAAATAGTTATTATTTTCTTAGTAATACTATATTATCGATCTAAAGTGTTAATAAACGCTTTTAATAATACTTTCCGGATTATTACTGTACCAACCCTTGCGAAACTTTCGCACATTTAACCTCCACCCACCCCCCACGACAAAAAAATATTTTGTTGGGTTGTTGAAATTAAATACTCCGCGAAGTGTTTACACAAAATAGCAAAGAGTTTATTAATGTGAACGTATTTACAAGTTACAATACCTCTTTGTCTATACATCTATATCTATACTAATATTATAAAGAGGAAATATTTTTTATTTATTTATTTTTTGTAGTGGATAAACTCAAAAACTACTGGACCTATTTTAAAAATTCTTTCACCAATATAAAGCTACATTATCAGCGAGTAACATGGGCTATATCTTATTTTGAAAATTTAATTTATTCCTCCTAAAAATGTGGATAGTCACTCATATATTATGGTAGAGTCTATGATGATTCTTCAATATGTGTGTTGAAAACAATAATGCGGGGTGGGAGGGGTGGTGGTGGGAAGGGTCTAGTATACAATATTTGATGTCGGAATCCAATTATCTTGAATTTTTTGTTTGTTATTTTCGTTAATTGATACAAAAATAGTGTAAGATTTTCTTTTAACTTAAATTTTAAACCATATATAGGATAATTGGCTTTCTCGTAACTTATCTAAAAACAAATATGAATAAAACTATTATTTTTCTTGTTTCGCGGCGTGGTAATAAGAGAAATTACGATGCATAAAATACTAAATTAAAGATTGTATTCACACTTGTATCTTCTTATAACTGGCCACCAAATAATCGTTTAAAAATAAAAATAAATTATTTTGTAAACACATGCGCATTAACACAATCAAAAATGGCTTGTACACGTCATCAATGGCCCTTTTTCTCGTCTGGTCCGGTCTAGTCTTCCATCTCAATAATTGGTGAAGAGAACACAACCTTTTAGAAACTCCATTTGTAAAGCATTTTATATTGAACTACGAGTGTCGGTTCCACAAACTATTATTTTCAATAGTATGTATTTTAATAATGTAAAAACACTTAAAATAAATACTTTTTTTGTGTAAAAAATCTTTACTGCCAAAAGTTTCAAAATCTCAAAAACATACGGTTGTGCAAATCGTATAGTTTGAAGAACTGAAACATGAGAGTTATGGAAAGTTTTATTATCTGTTTGTTACCTACATCTTACCGTAGATGGGGTATAGTGGGTCCATTGTTGCCAACTGTTATTGAGCTCAAAAGAAAATGACCCTCTTTTGCCAAGCCCAACTCCCGATTTTGTCCGTTATAAAAGCAAAGAAGTTAGTAACGTTTTGATGCAGGGTTGGGTAAGGTGGGGTGATTTAGGACCCCTTTTAGTGACTTGACGCGTGACTGGCTTCTGGCAAGAAATGCTGTTAAAGGGGTGTGGGTTCTCCCTGCTTTCCAACCCGCTGTGCTCTTTGCTGCTTCGTAAGAATCTCACATTTATACGAGTTCTCGTGACTGTGTTTTAGGAAATATTGCTACAAATCCGAGGGTCTTTGGTTTCCTGTTGTGCAGACAATTGCACATTTCTTTACCAATTTTTGTTGGTGTTGCTGCGCGTCTGGGCTATATGCAGTTTAATTACGCTAGTAGGGTAGGCATAACGAAGAGATTCATTGGAAATGTGCTTGAATTCGCGCGGAGGGAAAGTGAGAAACTATTTAGGTAAAAAAACAACTTGACTACACCCAGCTGAAATTCGAAGCCCAACTCTGTCATCGACAAACCAAACTAGATGCGATTTACATTTAATCCGCGTGCCCACCGTCGAGTTTCTTAATAAAGTACACCAACGGGTTAGGGCGCATGAATAGTGTGCCTGATTGGCGATTGGAGCTCATTTCGAACCAGCTCGTCTAATGTATCGTTTTTTCTCCCCACATGATATCCCATTCTTTTCTCATACAGGCGCAGGCAGATCCCGCTGTCCAAAACCTCAACTCGGTCAGTAGATATCATTTCCGATTATTTGGGCTCGATTATCACTATTAGACACTTTATTAATATGGAGTGGTTTCTATTCTTCCCCCTAAGCTTTTGTTTAAACACTTTTGACCTTTGCATATTTATTCATTTATTTGAAATTAAATATCTAGTATTTTTAAGAGGTTTCCTTAAGTGTTTTCCAACTCTCCCTAATACAAATGCGGGTACCTCCGTTATTCCTATCGTGTGTGTGTGTGTAAATAAATAAATAGATACATATATAGTCCACATGGGTGGTAAGACGCGGTGGGAAAAAATACCAGCAGGGAGAATACAGTACATACGGTATTTTGTTTCTATCCCTACCCGTTTAGGTCATTCGCCAGTAAAAAAAAAATTACTGCACAGTTTTAACCAGCGTAATAGTGATTGGATGAGTTCAAATAATTAAGAATGAGGTTTACTTGCAAATAACTTTGAAATGACCTTCAGATTTCAAGGCAACTTGTAATTGGTGGTTAGGTAGTTTCTGCCTTGAAAGGTCTCGGACCCCCTAGGGTTGTGGGTAACTGAGAAGAGAAAGAGAGAGAGAGAGAGAGTATGGTGTGGATGCTGAACTTTGGAAATGAGCTACAGCTTATTAGTTTCATGGAAATACCTGAATTCGCTTTCCTTTTCTTGAGGATAGTAATATTACTTGTTAACTTCCGGTAAAAGATATTCACGCGTAAATATTTCTCCAAATTTAATCCATATTTAAAACAATGTCAGGACAATATAGGTAGGTATCAAAACATAAAAACAATTTTGGCGTGGTTACGGAACTAGTGAACCATTTATTCATTAAAGTATTGAATTTAATATAACAAACATGAATAATAATTATTTTTTAAATAAATTTTGCTATACTTTTAAATAGCTTAGCCAAAACTAACCATATACACACGTTTGTTTAGAAATACAAATAATTCTAAACACACTATTAAAGTAGCGTATTACATAAAATTAATTATATATATATATATATATATCGTTTTTGTTTGATATTTCAAGTGACAGGCTCACTTTGATATGTTTTTTGTCCAGTTAGATACTTTACCAAAAGTAAAATCCCGCTAAAATTGAATGAACAACCGTATTTGTGTGTTTTTTCTCCAAATTTTTACTGATAGTTTGAACTTTTTTGAAATCAAAATATCCATAAAATCTAATGGTTAAATTTTAATATTCATTTTACACAAATGTTTTAACAAATGGTTTGATGCTATAAACTAGTAGCTTTTTTTCATATGAACGCCTAAACATACCAAAAATAGCCGTCAACACTTGAAATTAACCACTATTGATGAACCAAATTTAGTTTAGACAAAACACCTTTTATTTAATCAAAATAATTTGTCATATTGAACCAAAAACAGCCCGTTTGGTCGAGTCACTTTAAATGTAACATATAAATTTATACTTCTATCAATAGGCATAGGGTTCTGGTTTTCTGGTGACAGTGAGGTCAAGGTTCGAACTCCATATAGGTGCAATGAGTGTGTTTTTCCTAAATTGTTTCCCACTTACCCTCCACGCAAATGTAAGTACATTTAATTTAAATTTCAGCTTTATCTCCAGCTACTATATTAGTGATATTCAATATAGGTAACCCGAGCGGGAAGTAAAACTTGGGAAAAAAATTAATAAGGGTCCTATTATTTATGTTGATACGCAAATTTAAAAGTTATTGAAACAAAGTTTTGTGTCAGCCACATTAAATATGTAAGAAAAGGTTAAAGTTTGTTACATGATTTATTAAATTAATAAGTGCAGTAAATAAAAATCGATATTCATATTAATTACGATCCTTGGTATTGAATTGTTATTTTCCGAGTTCATGTAATGATTGATTTAAAAACAAATATAAATGATTATTACTATTGATCATACTAACTAAAAATTCTCTTGGATTATATAAGATTCGATAAAATGTTATATAATATAATTCACATTATGGATTATACACCGGTTACCAAATACCTCAAACTAGGAACATACACTATACACAGTCAAAGTATACTAATGGTCAAGCGAACAAAGGTGTCGGTTCCGTCTTGCCTGAGCTATAGACCAGAGATATAGCAGTATTTTCACCATAGGAGTGGGTGGTGGTAACTAACATCTTGCATAAGTTTTTTTTTACCGCAAACATTGATTGAAAGTCACTCATATTAACTAACCTACGTGGAATGCTGCAGTTGACTCAACTTAGGAAGAGTCGTAAATGATAGCTAGCAATAGTAATTCCAAGGAAAGTATTAATTGGAAGCGTTTGCTAAAACTAATTTATCATAAATTATTAAACAAATAAATACAGAAGCCCCATGGCTTCTTTGGTGTTGACTGACGCTCACAGCTGACTTCTGACAGTCAACATTTAGGTATAATACCTAAATTTTGACCGTCAGAAGTGACAGCTGCTAAACACGTGTTTTTGTAGATCATATGGGTCGGCGTACGGATACATAATTTGGTCTGGTAGCTTTTCAAAGCTTTTAGCTGTCAGCTGTCAGTCAGCACCAAAGAAGTCATGGGGCTACTGTATTTATTTGCTTAATAATTTATGATAAATTAGTTTTTGCAAACGTTTCCAATTAATACTTTCCTTGAAATTACTGAATTAAAAAACTATTGCTAGCTATCATTTACGACTCTTCCTATGTTGAGTCAACTGCAGCAGGAATTTCAGTACTTTAATTCTAGTCTGATTTAGAAAGTGTGGGCATTTAAAATTGTATCCCACACTCTCCCTACTTCCAAATGCGAGTATCCTTCCTTTGAATTATAGCCACCCCATTTGTGTAAAGAAACAGATAAATATAAATAGGGATTTCTTAAATGGTTCTCTACAAAATTGAGAGTACACTTCCTCAAATAATAACCATACTCATCCTTAACCCATCAGAGTAATTAGTATATATGCGTACAACCCAAACTGGTAGTCATACCAGGTGTTAATAAATAAAATAAAAATAAAGAATAGTTGGGTGCGTATCATATGATAAGGAAATGGGTGAAAACTATGTTTCTTGAGCAACTTAAATAAAAAACACAAACTTTATGTAACATATATTGTAATTTACCTGATTTGACCCGAAAGGATATTTGAAAGCATTGACAATAATCTCGTCCTAATTTTACAAACGTATTTTATTTTATTTAAATAATACATTCTATTACGTGGCGCTTAAAGCACTTCTTCTTCTTCTTCTTCTAAGAAGGCACAAGAGTCACTGGTAACTGATGTCATAGTGCATGACGCAGGACCAGTTGAGTCAAAATGACAATTTAAAAATCTTTAAAAAATAACTTCCTCTTCTCGAATGAACGATATGCATTTCTAAACGGTAATTTGAGCCAGCTTCCTGTTCTCGAACATTCTACCTCCATCCACATTTTTTTAGATTCTATTTTGTTTTTCTAGAAGCTTCCGTGAGCAATAGATATATGCGAAAGATGGAGCAATAGAACCTCACTAGGAGACCAGTCCTGAGTCCTTGATGCGGTCGGACTGACACTCCTGTCCGCGATCCCTACGATCGTGCTATCGGCCGCGTATGTAGTTTGTCGACGACATGATCTATTTTCTCTTGAAATAAACAGAGATTTTGAACTAAAAGAATGTCAACTTCATAAATGTGTGTTTATTACATAATATCATAACACAACTCTTCAATTGGCGCTCGATCACGGGGCTATAAATACCAATTATATCATCAAAATATCGTACCGCTTTAATTAGTTCTCGATCACGTGGCAATTATCAGCTAATTAAACAGTATCTCTTCAATATCATTAAATTTTAAAGAATATTATGTACAAGTGTACTTTAAGACAGTTTGAAATTTTATTTTTAAATAACGTCATTTAAGTTTTTTTAAATCGAAATATCCAAATGTCAAGGAATTACTAGATGGCATAGATTAAAATGCTAGGTATTAAAAAAATTATAAACCTGTAGGATTCTTGTATGTGTTTCCACTCCTAGGAAGAAATATGCCTTGGTTTGACCCTCAATATGGTTCAGTTAGGGCCGATATTATTTACAAACAATGCATATTACTACCCTTTCGGAATACCCGAAAATGTACACTAAAATAATAGGGATGAGAAAGACAGAATTTAGAGAAATTGTACTTGAATTTGTGTGGAGGAAGATTGGGAAATCATTTAGGACTACAGCTGGGATTCAAAATCCATCCTCTTCGTCACCGGCAAACCAGCCAAGAAGAGATTTGACCCTTTTTACCACACGATAAGTGGTGTGAATTTTAAGGGCCATTATTAATTGTTAATTTTCTTAAAAATAATTTGCTTGTGTATTTTCTCTTAGCTTCCCTCCTCACTCGTTCTTGGTATTAATCCTCACTATTGCCTACGCTTAGCGTAATATTGGACAAATTATATAAAATATAATTAATATAAGAGCTAAATAGTTATAGTGATTTTTTACTTAGGGTCCATCATTTTACATATAAGTAGTTTTGCTTTCGTAATAGTATGATTTCCAAACATTTTTACAATTTATGGTAGTTATAAAACATTTCATGTTTGAAAACTCTTCGGATTTATATCGATTCCTATTTAAATGCCACTAATGTTTTATTAAAAATATCAACTTAATAGCTTATTATAAAAATACAATTTACAAAGGTTATCTTAATTACAAACACTTTTCATTATCAACGTTAAAATGCTTTTTGTTGCGGTCGCCCCCCCCCCTCCCCCCCATTTCTCTTCAAATCTTAATATCCTTTCGGGTTTATCTGCATATTTACACTGATAGGACAGGGATAAGGTAAATATAATAGGAAATTTACCCACATTTGTATGAAAGGAGAATGGAAATGAAGAAAAACGCGCAAAGTAAATCCGTCAGGGAATCAAAACCCAGCTTCTCCATCACCAGTACACCAGTTTGATTTATGTTTCTGAACAGCTTAACATAGGAAATCCACACCATTGTGCGTTAAACTATGTAACTAACTAAATAAATAGGTAGTATGGCTTTTAGGGAGAAATAAAGTATTGATAATGAAACTTACCACGCCAGAGAGCGAACTAAAGTTGAACCGATAAGAGCGCTTAGCCCAGCTACCATCAACCACCACTGTTGTTAAAGGAACGCCATCCACGTCAACTGCTCCTTCATGTAAAAGTCTCGATTTATCCTGAGCAGCCATCTTATCTCTTCCACCTGAATGTCGCAAATACATCACAAATGTGATATTTACTGTAGGTTCGGCTGCTCATACATGGCATGTTCATGACTGCAGTAATCTCTTCTAGACTAGCAAGACCACTTCCAACTCTTAGCACGCCTGACACACCTGAGGAATTGATTTCCATTTTTTATTTATTACATGAATCCTCTGTAAATATATATTGCTCTACTCCACAAACGCTGCACTTAAAATGAAGACAGCTTCGCAGCCCACGCCTTGATTCTTTAGTCAGTTGCATATTTTATAATTTGCAGCTTAGTGGTCCATGTTCTGTCATTTTACTGAGCGCTTTTAAAAAGTAAGAAAGTTCTAAAACTCTTCTGCCGGCTATTCCAAATTTTATATTCTTTTTGAGCTTCTCAATACTTTTTAAAATTCAAACTTTTTTTTTTATATCAGAAGGATGCTGTCTCCAATTATTTTTCACCATTTAAAAAAATCGCAACAAATTATAGTACTACTAATATTACGCCCAACCAATACAGCACTAGCACCTGACAAACATTTGTGTCGGTGATGGCTTGTTAGAAACTTTTCCGGTCTTAAAAGATAATTGAAAGATAACCTACCCTTCCCCCTTTACCCCTTCTGTATCCAACCAAGTGTACTTAATCGGGTTTTAACAAGAATAGAATGGAGGTAAAGTGACCTATTTCCAATGTAATATTAAATCGAAAAAGCATGACTTTTTTGGGGGGTTAGGGTGGTTTATTCAATTTTTTCCTATATAAACACCCAATTATAATCATACTGTTGCAAGCGTAAACGAGTTGCGATTATTAATGCCTAGTTAAAAAGTTAAATTCCCTTCTCAATTAACAGTTTGAAGCTCAAACACTTTTATTAATTTCTATCAGTTTTTTTTATCTAATGATTCCATGGTTATATTAAATTTTGGGTCCGGCATAATCGTTTGGCATATTGAAACCTTAAATTTGACAAATATTATATTATCATTCATGATAGTAGATATATCAGAATACCTTTGGGTAAATGGGTGAAATGCGGGTTGCCCCTTCAAATGTAAAGCTTCTTAAAGTCCACGTGTTAAAAGGGGGCAAACTTGCTATTACTTGGTATTTTATGCTTTCTACCTACCGTTGTTAAGGTAACTTAATGAATGGGGCTGATATTTTGTATGTACAAGATATAAATAAATTGTGAGATGTATAGAATAAAATAGTTATAGTAGTATATTGATAATATTAATCGTGCTTTATGATAAAACTAAAGCTTGCGTTCCATTCAACCACTAAAACTATACCCTAAGTTTACACTGGAAGGTAGCATGCTTTCCTTGAAAAGTTACACTATGGAGCAGCTTATAAGATAGTGTCATAGTGTAATTGTTTAACGGTGTACACAGGCTGCCAGGGACAGATATATTCCGATAGATCGTAGCACTATCGGTTTGTCGTGCTCGTGACGGTCCGGT